>VDFB02265502.1:0-37324 GCA_007258455.2 Sequoia sempervirens | reverse complement strand
TTCAAACTAAATCATTGCAACTAAGTGAGTTATGAATGGTGTAATGTGTTTGATTATTGATAATGGGGAGATTAGGGGAAGACTCTATTCGATCGTTCATTGCTTGGAAGGTCTTATTCTCTTGTTGCATATTATCTACCCTACTAAGAGAGCTTGTAATGTGTTCATATAAGGTTGAAATTTTCAAAGTAGCTTCATCGCAAGTGGGAGAAGCATCAAGAGAAGGACCATTATGATATTCAAATAGATCTTTCCATAGGATAGGAAAATTAGGGAAGGTAGGAGAAATGTTCTCATGATATTGAATAGGTATATATTCTAGCACCAACCTATCCTCTCTGCATTGAGGAGGGATATTAGGAGAAGAACAAGTTTGATTATCACAATTATGGATACTAGGTAAGGTAATGTCTAGAATGTGTTTATGATCTCATCTTCGTGTTGTGTTGTGTGATCATCATGATGACTTAGTGTGATTTACTCTTCTTTAGTAATGTTATGTCTAATGGGAGAGGTAAGAGGAGAGAAACAACTAAGATTGTCAAAATTCTCATCAATTTGTTCTTCTAAAACTATAATCTCTTCTTCACAAGTGGGAGAGAAAATAGGAGAGGAACAAATGTAAGTGTTATGCTTATCCAAGGTTTCTTTCACTAGACTAGCCTCATCCACAAAAGGGGAACTAGGAGAGGGATCTATGATGAACAAAAATAGAGGGGAAAGGACCTCATATTCATATGAATTTAATTAAATTATCTTACAACATGCAATAAGATCTAAAAAGAGAACATGCAATATGATAACTATATAAATTTGAAATGTAAACATGATAGGATGATTATTCTACAAACTTGAAATCTAACAATGCTAAAGCAAAGATGAAAAAGAGAAATTCATTTTTTTAGATTTTAAAGATGACAATTGAATGATTATGATATGTAACAAGATGAGAATGCAAACATGAAATTAAAACCATACATGAAATGAGGTAGTTTAGCCTAGATTTGATGAAATGCATGTTATGAAAATGCAACCAACTAATACAACTAGGAAATGGCACCAAACAAAAGCCTAAAAGTAGGATTTTCACATCTGTAAAAGGTAGTTTCAAGGGTCAAAAGGAACTGATTCGCCCAAGGTGGTGAATGAGTCCCAATATAGAAAATTTTCAGAATTTTTGGAAAAATTTGAGTGTGTTTTATGGTTTTTGAGTCTTATGATGAAAAAATAAGTTAAAAATAAAGAATTTCAGAAAATTGAAATGAATTTAGATGTTAAAAATGCAACCTAAATGCACTTTTTATGAATACAAAATTTTGAACCTAGCATGCCAATTAACTAATGCAAACCCTAATGCAAAGTAAATGCAAGGATAGATCTATGATGAAGGACTCCATATCAGAAAAGAGAAGTATCCAAAAATAAGGTTCACCAAATTGAAACATAGATTTTATGAGGTGTGAAAAGCTATCTCTTTTGCTCAATTAGGGTCTTTCACTTAATAGAAAGAGATAGATCCCACACCCAAAATCTAGGTGGTTAACTCAAACTAAGATATGTATGATGAATCTAAGACTAAATGCAATGATCTAGCTACAAATAGATGATGAAATTGATTGATTAAGTATGCAAAAACTAAGAAATGTAACTTGGTTGAAAACACATTATGTAATGCAAAAACACCTAGAAATGTGAACAAATTTGAATAGAAATGGATGAGACTGGAAGTGTGCACTTGGAATATTGATAGAGATTGGAAATGGCTTATGGAATGCTACTAATGTTGGCTTTTAGTCCTAGTGGGACTCATTTTCCATTTTGGGTGAATTAGTCTTAGTTCTGTAAAACTATTATGGAACCTACTTCAAACAAATGGGTATCTAAAAATGTAGAAAACCAAAACCTAACCTGGAAGTGGGACTCCTTCACCATGCATGGAAAATTAGTCCAATTTTGAATTTTTCAATATTCAAAGGTGGAATCCAGAGCTTTCAGACTACACTTTCTACTTCTCTAGGTGTCCAGTTCTGAAATTGTCGGATTCGGGCTTTGAAATGACTTTGTTGATATTTTTCCTTATCCAATGAAGGGATGACTTCAACAACTTTACAATTCAATATTCAATGATTTCTAAGCTTCCAAGAGGCCTAAATCTACAAACACACAAGACAAGAGAGAGAAATGTTGATTGTTAGGGCATGAGGGTTTTCCTTGGTCAAACCCCTTTTAGGTAATTAAGCCAAAATGATGAAATAATGTAATGGAACATGGAATAATGGAGTTGATTACCTTGCAATGATGATTGATCTTGAATTCCTACAACAAAACATGAAGAATATACCCTTGAATGTTTCAAAATTGTTATCTCAATGACTTGAAATGATGAAACCCTAACATTTGTTTACTTTAGATGGAAGAATAATGAAGAATGGTTATGATTTAGGGTTTAGAGATTTATTTTATATAAAATTCACCTTATTCACTCATAAATTGGATCCCTAAGGCTGAAATGAAGTAAAAGAAAACTTAAATTCCAAAATTTTCCATGTAAAGGTCAAAATTAGCCAAATGGGACTCATATTCCACCCATCTAAAATGGGTCCCATCTGGATGGGATTGATTCTCAATGAATGGCGAATGGGTCCCATAGGGGCTATTTTTCTAGCTAAGATGCTAGGAACTAGGGAAATAGGGTTTATATTGTGAATTTTCTAGGTATTTCATCAAATATTGCCTTAGGATGCACAATATGGGTTAATAGGGGCTTATTAGTGATGATGTAAAGGTCAATTAGGGCTTGGGACATAGAATTCAATGTGAAAGTGTGATTAAATACACTTTACAACACTAAAATGAGGTCCACAGGGACCACACCTTATAATTTTGTCTACTGTAGTGAAGCAATAATGTGCTTCAAGTCGAGTTAGAAACTCCTACACTAAGAATTTCTCTTCAAGGACTTGTTGATGATACACATTATAACAAACAATGATTACATTAGCTTGAGATGATTGATGAATAGTTCATTAACACTCTTGAATATCTTCAAGCTTATTACAAAAGGAAACATAATCATTACAACCTTAATGTTATCCCTCAATTGTTCCAAAAGGGTGACTTAGTTCTATTTGCTAATCAATGTAATGTCAATGCTTACCCAAATGAACATGATAAATTCAATTCTAATTGGTTAGGACCCTACATGGTTGAATTTTTTTTTGGGTCTAGTGCATACATGTTAACCGAACTAAATGGAACACCACTTAAATAACCTATCAATGACATGAATTTGTGTTGGTATTATTTCTAATCTATTTGAATAGTGTGAATAATAAATAAGTTTTGTTAGAGCTATTGGGTCATGTCCTATATTCTTTCACATTGCTTTGTTCTTGAAAAATCAATCATGTATATGTCTTGACCACTAAAGGGATTATTTAATTCAATTTTTTAATTACTTTGGGTTTCATAATATTCAAATTTCTCTTGTGTTTTATGATAAGTTAGATCATTAAATATATTTAATTTAGCATAACATACTTGATCATCATGTTGTATCTAAAGGAAATTGTAATAATTTTTACATAGATCACATAAACTTTGTTAAATCATGAGGATATTAATTAAGTGATCTTACCAATGTTATTTAGTTAATCACATTTCCATTTAACACTAAAAAAAATTAAACCAACTCATACACCATCAAATTCTCATATATATATATATATATATATATATATATATATATATCCAAATTTTTATGTACATCTCATCACAATATACAATATCAATGAGGTCTGTGGGAATTGGAATCATCAGGATCTAGTCCTCATGATCTAGTACTAGGGCATTGGGTGATGGTCGTATGTGATCATGATTGTGATCCATTGAACCTGAGTGTAAGATCTAAACCCTGTATCTACCCAAGGGCCACCTAATGCTCCCCTACTATCAACTCCCTCTCTACCTGTAGCCGTGATACCTCTATGTGAAATCTCTCCACCTCTTCTAGAGTCTGGGATGACTTTCCTATAGTCTCAATTGGAAAAATTCATATCCTCACACTTTGATACACTACCCATAGCCTTGTGAATGATCTAAGTGACTCTAAATCCTCCTCTAGGATTAGTGGGGGCACGCAATCTAGTTTCATCTCCTCCTCATCAATGGATACAAGCACTATCTCCACAGTCATCTGATGGTAGAGATCTCACCAGTCTCTTGTCACTCATGTAAGGTAGAAACAATACACAATAAATACACATAATCATGATATATATATATATAAAGAAGCATAAGCACTAAAATACATGCATAAAATAAAATATCATCACCTATATCTCTAATAGGTTGAACAATATCAACATCATCCTATACAGGGGGCATGGAGGATGTGCTAACCTCTCCATGACAATGGGTATTGGTGCATGCTATAGACACTTCTCATGATCTTGTCATATGGATGGGAGAGGGATATCCTCACTCATTTCAATATCTAGCTACTACCTCACCACTCTCACTCAAGGGTGGCTCCTACTTCTTTTACTCCTCCTCATCATCTGCATCATCATCCTAATCCTCATCTCCTCCATCACGGCCATCATAGTTAGGATCTACATCCTCATCATACTCATCATCTATAACATGAGTGAAAATATATGTATCCCTCTATCATACCTCCTTGACTCTCTCCTCTATCTCATCTCCCTCATCTGACACTGGTCCTACATCACTTATAGGGACATCTATAAAAAATACAGGAGTTGGTCATGTCACTAACCACCACTCTTCATGCTCATCTATGATATTGATGTCATCTGCATTGGAGACTAGCAGATGATAATTATCTAAGTCATCGGAGTCACTCTAGACAACATGCTCTATAGTGAGCTGTACATTATCACCTAGTATTTGGGCACTCCACAGTGATCTGTTGATAAAGGGGCATGTCCTCAGTGGTGTTTGCACCTACCAAAACTATTGCATGACTCGACCATAATAGAAAGGATGTCCTACATAGTCATGTCAACCAACGAAAAATATATCCACCTACATCCTCCTCAAATACCCAGTGGGATTTGGCCACTGTAGTGTTGGCTGATAAGGTCTCTAAAATATTTTTTCCTCCTCCAACCTGTCTAATCTCACTCTCCAAAAAAGAAAGTCTTCATACTTCCATAAGCACTGTAGAGGATAGCTAAAGGCTCAAGGGTATGCTATGGTTATAGCACATAGGAAATTGATAGTCCTGGTGCATGGGATATGCTCAAGGCACCACACCTGTAGCAATGTGCAATGCACCATACTTTCTATCTCCCAAAAAAAGAAATTGACCCAAATCATAATACAAATGTGACAGGATATAGTGTCCCCAAGTGTAGGTTATCTTGTACTCTACCATCCCATGAATCAAGTGAACTAATCCTGCATCAAGGTGTTTCACTCGTCCATCTAGATTGAGTACGATACTTTAGAAAAAAAGGTAACTTGTTTGATTTGATGACAAAATGGACTTAACAAGGCCTTGATTTGGTGTTGTGAGGTGTTTTTCACATTCACACTAGGTCTTGGACCCTTTCAAATGCATTTAGCGATGTCATGAAAAAGTGTTGTAAAATGTTGTAAGAGACTTTTACATTTTTCTAGATTTAATAAACCCATTTTCCTTAATTCAACATTATAAAATGTATTTAAATGCATCTTCACATCAATCTAGAAGGCTTATAAACTAAATTTAACTTTAATCTAGTGTTGTAATGTGTTTTACAGATTCACATTGGATGTTGTGCCTTCCTAGGGTATGTGGAAGATCGAACACATGCATAATAAGTTCGAAGCACATAGTGCAATTGTGTGATCCAATCCCTATGATTTTTGTTAACAATTTTCTTTAATATTTTTTCAAGAACTTTATTAGTTGATTCAACTTGACCATTAGATTGTAGGTAATTAGGTGTTGAAAAACGAAGTTGGATATTAAAGGTCTCCAAAAATTTCTTCACTTCTTTATTCTTAAATGGTGTTTAATTATAAAAAAATTGATGTGGAAGGGAGTCCAAAGTGAGCAATAATGTGTCATAAGATGAAATGACATATTTCCTCAGCTATTGTAGATCAAAGAGGAATGGCTTCTACCCATTTTTTGAAATAATTAGTTCTATGATTATAAAGGTATGTCAAGTGGAAGGAGGTGCAATTTTTCCTATAATATCCAATCTTCAACCAAAAAGGGCCATATCAGAAGTTGAGTTTGAATTTCACTAGCAAGAGCATGATGCAAATTGCTATGTTCTTGGCATTTATGAAATTTTCAAACATAATGAAAACAATCATGTTACATGTTGCACTAATAATACCCAATATGATTTTTTTTTGAACCAATGTTTTCCCTCCAAAATATCCACCACAAGCACCTTCATGGGCTTGGTGAAGTGCTAGAGGTATCTAGGATTTGCTTAAGCATCAATGTAAGATACCCTTAAATGAACTTCAATATATCACATCGAAAATGATGACATATTTAGATGCAAGATTTTGTAAATGAGCACAAAGGTTTTTGGTTGCTGGTGGTCACGCCCATAAAAGGATATAAAAGTCATGACAAATACTAACCTGGAAATTGGACATTCCAGCAGGCGACTAACATCTTCTTATGGTCATTCATTTACTTTGTCAAACCAGGGAATGTATACTTGAAATGGAGTAGCACTGTATGTGCACTAAGAACCAATTTCAGTCATGATTTACTAGAAATAAATGTGTGAAAGGAATTATACTTATGCTACAGGAATGTAATGTGAAGCCTTCTAAACTTAATCAAAGTAGAAACCATAACAACTATAACTAAGAAACAAACTATGAAATGGCCTTATGCTGCAGGAACAAATATAGGGATGGATTCCTGATGCTGCATGAACAATATAAGACTAAGTTTGCACTAAAACTTGAAGAACGAAATCTAACTTATCATCAACAAAAAATAAATGACTAACTAACTAACTACAAATAGTTACTAAGTGGGCACCCTTAGCAAGCATCAACTACTTATGCAAGAATTGAACTCAGAACTTCATCAAATTTTATTCATAAACTCCAAATGATGTACATTGTTCTTCTCATATGAAAACTAACAAAAAACTCTCTCTTATCATAATACTAACTCTTACATATTATGCTTCTTATTATCATACTAACTCTTACATATTCTGCTTCTTATTATCATACTAGCTCCTACATGCTATCTTTGCTCACTCACGCAGGAGGAGCACTTATTTAAATCAGAAAAGCAACTAACTACCTAACTCTAATAGAGAAAGATGTGGACATAAATGAATCCTGAAACTAAGGAACATACTTCTCATAAATGGAAACATATCCATTCAACACGATCCAAAGAGAATTTAGTATTCCACTCTTTCCATATTAATGATCATTTAAGTTTCTTCCCAATGACCCAGACAGAGAGTCTTCACTAGAACAACTTCCTCGACATCGTACTGCAAATGGACTTTACTGTAAGGCCGAAGTCTATTACGCTTGACTCATTCATGCTCCCTTCAACAACCTGTGATGCACAAGGCGATAGAGGTGAAAGAAAGCACTCATGGAAAACAACATGATACATTCATTAATCACATATTAAATCTAACCCATTATTCAAAAACCATATGCATTATATCAGTCATTCAGGAAGTCAAACAAGGTAATTAATAAGACACATGGAGATGTTAGGCTGCAAGAATGTAGGAATGTATTGCTACAGGATACTACCCATTTTAGATAAAAATTCTTTAATAAAAGAGTTAAAACATCCATTAGCACTAAAAGTAGAGATATTAAAAATACATCATGATACTCATATTATGAGCATATCCTGAGCTCATGATCTACCCCCTACTTAACCTAATCATGGTCCACCAGCATTAAGTTCCCTGGTTGTCTCCCTGAAATCTGTAGGAGCAGTATGGATTTTTGGCATAGTGCCAAATTTATAATAAAAACATCTAAAATTTTGTCGTCTTTCATATTTGAGGGTTTTTGTATCCTTATTAACATTTGTAGCTCGATAGGGATAAAGTGGCCACATTAAAACTAGAGGTTGAAATGTTATTCGCAACCATAACTTGAACCCCTTTTAAAGACCAAACTGTATGTACTCTTCTGTCCTTCCAAGGGCTGTTTCAAAATTTAGGGGGCTATGTGGCTCAGATTTCCTGAGCCCAACAGTCAATTTCTCCTATTTCTTTTCAATTCTGGAAGAGGCAAGCTTCCAAAATAGATACGGTTGGCTTTTGAATTCCTCATATAGTTGCTTTCTGATATCAATTTTTTTTACTCTTTCTGCTTGATTGTTGAACCCATATGCAAGAGTGAGCCAAGTTTTCAGCATTGTGTAGGGATCTATGCTTTCTGATCGCAGTGGTATAGGCTCACCCCTTTCAACTTATTCATAGGCTTCCAATTGTCTGCCATAATTGGTTTCATTGGCTGCCCATGACATAAGTGACCTCAAATGAATATCACCAATATAAAGAAGTGGATTCCACTCTGTTTCAGAGGGAATTATCAATCCATGCAAATAAAATTCACATAGAGAATTCTTTAGCCAATTAGGAGCCACTTGGTATGGATCATAAAATTCTTTGGTTGTATGAATAGCATGATCTAAATTCCTTGAAATTCTCATTAATTGAAACCAAAGAAATTGTTCCTTTAGGAACATGTCATAGACTCTAGGTGGTGGTCTACACTCCACAATCTTACCAGTTATTTTCATCATTTCATCCATTTTCCTTTTCATCTCCTGGATTCCTTGTTGCTTCCTTTCAATTTCTCTCTTCAGTTTCTTCTTCTCTTCCTCCCAAAGACTTTGTTGAATTTCAGTTTTGGCTAAGTGGCGGAAACACAAGGTTTGAAATGTGACTGGTCTCCATGTGGTCCTAAGGTATTCCAAAAATTCAATCAAAAATGTCTTTTTATAGACAACCATGGCTTGACAAGTTGTAGGGGGTAATGAAGCTTCATTAGACACTTCTAATTGTTTAGGTTGTTCTTCCTCTTGCTACAGGATAAATTCATGTTGTTGTGCAGGAGGAGATTGTACTTCCTCTAAAATTTGCCTAGCTGCCTCAGCCAAGTCATCAAGACTTGGAATTCCCCTTTCATTACTATCATATTGTGCTTCATCAACTTCCATTGGTTCATTTTGCATTTTCTCAGGAACAACAGGTGGGCTATGTGAAACATTCTCAGGTACATTCTGAGAATCATCATGGCTGTACTTTTCAGACTCCTCTAAAATTATTATAACTTCAGGTTGAGCAGATGTTGAGGTGACTTTATGTTGTTTCCTTGCTGAAACTCTTTTCGGCAATGTGGCAACTGCAGGAGGTACTCTCATGGATTTTCTCTTCCTGAGTTTCCTAGAGGGCTAAGACTCAACAGAAGAAGATAGTGAAATTGTAGTGGCAACAAGTGTTGCTGTAGGAGGAACTGCTATAGGAGGAGGTGTTGTAGGAAAGGGACACTGTTGTCTTTGAATATGAGGGTTAGACTTTGGGGTTTGTTCTACCCTAGATGACTCTCCTACCTTCATTTTTCTTTTTTCTCTTCTACTAGTAGACCTGGTCTATACTCTGGTAGAGGGTTCTAGTGTGGAGGCCGCATGAATAGATACTGCAGGGGTAGGTGCTGCAGGGATTGCTCTAGGAGGTTCTAGAAGTTGTAGACCCTTTTGGGCAACAAATTCTTGCCAAGAAAGGGGTGATACATCCCTCAGGGAATGCTTAATCAATAGTTTAATGAGGGCATGATGGGCAATAGATTTTTCCCTTCCCCTCTGGGTTTCATGGGCACTTTGTTTTAAAACATTTAACAAAAAATTTGCGACATTAAGAGCTAACCCATGCCTCATATGGCTCAATAACTGAAAATTGTAAGAATGTAAATAGGAGAAGCATCCCTCATAGGTTAAATACCTGATTATAAATGTAGCATATTCTAAATATGGGAAGGGCAGTGATACTCATTTGCATCCTTGTTTAGAGACCTCCAACGGTCCATCAGTTGGTACTGTAAACTCTGCTCTAGTGGAAACAACATCCGAAGAGAAATTTTCTCCTGCTGTAGGAAGCCCAATTACTTCAGCAATTCATTCTTCTGTTATAGCCACTGTCAGACCCCATACTGAAGCTTCCCCTTCTAAAAGAGTTCTTAAAAATTCACCAGCAGCTTCCTCATTGAAAGAATCTAACCTCAGAAAATAGTTTAGCCAACCATAATTACTGAATGCCTGCACTGTTTGAGGATTTTGTGTTAAGAGCTCATGAGCTACAGGCTCATGTCTTACTAATTGACCACCCATATTTGCAAATTACCTCTGCTAAGATTCCAAAAACTCAAACCTTTTCTTAAAATTCAAAAGAAAATTCTTCTGCTCTACTTCTTTTTACTTCTTTCTGTCCTGTCGTCACTTTCTCTTCTTTTCCAAGAATGACTTGAAAGATAATTTGCATGTAATGATTATTAGGAACTAATCATATCAAGCAGTTAATGTTTTTTAGATAAAACACGCAGCCATATTTTGAAAGTACAAGAAGAATAAAAATATCTTATTATTTGTGAAAACGACATAAGAAAAGGTTTGAAATGGATTATCCTACCCCCTACTTAAAAGTTGACATGTGTCCACACATGTGCGAAAGGATAGGCGAAGAATGGGCAATAAAGACTTATATGTACATAGCAGTTGTTGAATAAATGAAATAAATAAAAAATGTGATTAACAAAAGATATCACATACCTTTTAATTAATGCTCGTATGTTCTGGGAAAAATCACAGTGCACCATGAAAGATGGATGGAATAGAAGCCATGAATGAGGCGATATGGCAGGATGGATGATGTGGAAGAAAAGAGAATGAGTGGCAGTGATGGATGGAAAATGGAGAACGTGGCTTCCTTTAAAAGGAAACTTTTATTATGGGCATGCAACATGAAATTTAAAGAGATGTTGTAGGAGAAAGACTGAAGCCTTTCACTGTACAAAGATCAGTGGTTGTATTTGAAACAAACTACTACATAAATTCATCTTTGGATACTAGCTTATGATACAATTGAAGACGGTGTCCATTAACCAATAGCTTGAATCGAAATGGATCTATTGTGGCTAACTGCACTGAGCCATTATCAAATACATTTTCTATTTCATAAGGACCAAGCCATCATGTGGTTAGTTTACCTTGATTTTCTTTGTATCTGGAGTCATAGAGCAGTGCCCAGTCTCGAGTAGAGAATTTCTTAGTTTGAATATGATTGTCATGTCATTTCTTTCTTTGTTGTTGGATAGTTTCAATATGTTGTAGGGAAGCTTTCCTTAGCTCATCCAATGCATTCAACTACAAGAGGTGTTCCTTTTGAGCCTTAGAAATATCAATGTTAAGCTCAAGAGCATTTCTTAAGGTCTTATGCTCAAATTCAATTGGCAACATGGTAGTCTTACCATAGAGTAACTCAAAAGGAGTAAACCCTGTAGTTATTTTCCATGTTGTCCTATAGGCCCAGACTACTTCAGGAAGGTGGTTGCTCCAATCCTTCTTGTGTAATTGGACTATCTTTGTAAGGATTGCCTCAATTTCTCTGTTGGTAACCTCTACCTGACCATTAGCTTGAGGGTGATAGGGGCTAGACTTTCTATGCTTGATCTTATAATCATTCATTAATGTAGTGATTAAATTGGATGTAAATTGAGCTCCTTGATCAGTAACAAGTTCCCTTGGGACTCCAAACTAAGTAAAAGTCTTCTCATACATGAACTCAACAACATTATTGTCATGGACATGTGTCATTTCTTTCACTTCCACCCACTTGGTTACATAATCAGTACACACCAAAATACATAATTTCTCATTGGATGGAAGATCAATAGGCCAAACAAAATCCATGCCCCATTTGTCAAATGAACTGACTACCACCTATGGATGCAGGGGCATTTCATCAGACCTTGTTGGTCTCCCCATACATTGACATCTGTCACATTTCCTGGTGTAGGATGCTGCATCTTTGTGTAGTGTAGGCCAATAGTATCTTGTATTAAGCACTTTCATAGTTGTTCTCTTGGTTGCAAAGTTCCCTCCACATGGCTCATCATGATAGGCATGAAAAATTTCATAGGTCTCATCTTCCCTCACACATCTTCTCATGACTTGGTCAGGTCCTGTTTAAAATAAAGAATTTGCAATCCATGAAAAGTTAAAACTTTTCTCAACCAACAATTGCCTTTCCTTTGGTGAGAAGTGTGCTGGAATTTTGTTGGCTGCTAAATAATTTGCAATATCTACATACCATGGAGTTTGAGCAGTAATAGAAAAAAGATGTTCATCAGGGAAGCTATCATCAATTATCTTAGGAGTCTCAGGTGTAGGTGTTTGAAGTCTTGACAAGAAATCAACCACCACATTAGCTCGGTCTGGCTTATCAATAATTGTGATATCAAATTCCTTCAAGAATAGGAGCCATCTTGCTAATCTACCAAATATGGTAAGCTTATTCACGAGGTACCTTATTGCTGCATGATCTATATGAACAAATATTTGGTAACCAGTGACATAATGCCTAAACTTGTTCAGGGTATACACAACTGCTAGCAATTCTTTCTCTATGACAGTATAGTTTAATTCAGGGCCTTGAAGGTTTTTGCTAATGAAATATATGGCATGCTCAATGGAATTCTCTTTTTGTCTTAAAACTGCCCCTATGGCATGATCAAAAGCATTTGTGTGTATATGAAAGGGCAGACTCGACTTTGGCCCTTGAAGAACAAGTGCCTGATTAAGTAGGTTCTTTGCAGGAAAGATTTGTCATAGGCCTCAGTCTAGTTAAATTCAGAATCCTTGGTCAATAAGGCATATAATGGACTAGTTATTTTGCTGAAATATTTGATAAATCTTCTATAGTATCCAGCATGTCTTAGGAAACTTCTAACATCCTTTTGTTTTGTAGGTGTTGGAAAAATTAGAATAACTTGTATTTTTGCAAAATCAGCCTGAATTCTTGCTTGGGAGACATGATAGCCTAAAACAATTCCCTCTTGCATCATGATAAAGCATTTCTCACTATTCAAAGACAAATTCTACTCTTGACATCTTTTCAACACTTTTTCTAAATTGGCTAAGCTTCTTCATAAGTAACTCCATAAGTAGTGAAGTCATCCATGTAGACTTCCATAGAATCATGAGAAATGTCAGCAAAAATACTTATCACTGCCCTTTGAAATGTTGCAGGTGCATTACATAGTCCAAAAGGTAAAATAGAATAGGAAAAAGTACCCCATGGATTGGTAAAAGTTGTTTTGTCTTGATCTTCAGGGGTGATTCTAATTTGATTATAGCCACTATATCCATCCAAAAAGGAGATACTTTTTCCCAGACAATGAGTACAGCACTTGGTCAAAAAATGGCAGTGGAAAGTGATCCTTTTTAGTTGTTGTGTTCAGCTCCCTGTAGTCTACACAAACTCTCTATTTTCCACATTTTTTAGGGACAATCACCAATAGAGATACCGACTGGCTATCTGAAATGGGGTAGATAAAACCAGCATCAAGCAATTTTTGGAGCTCTATTTTAACTATTTCCCTGAGTGATGGGTTTATCCTCCTTTGAGGCTGTCTAATAGGTAAACAGTCTTCCTTAATGTAGATCCTATGAGTACAGAGCTGAGGATCTATTCCATTCATATCCCCATAATCCCATGCAAAAGCTTTGTGTTGATCTTGCAGCATTGTGACTAGGGTAGCTTGTTGAGATTGAGGTAGCTTATTATTGATGTTCAGACAGTGGCCTGGAGACACTTCTACTTGCTTGGTAAGATTATTCATGGAGGCTACTGAGAAAGGTGGTGTTTGTATTTCATGTGGAAGCAAGTTAGGATAAACTATAGGAAATTTAGGTGGTAGGCTCTCATAATTGAGTTGTTGCAGGAAACACTGCTGAGGACAACTATCGGCAACAAATGGGCTACTCGGACCAGGGTTGGACTAAAAAATTGGTAAAATAATGTCATCCTCACTTTGGAGCTGTGAAAATGGATTAGTTTGCAACATCATTAGGTGAGCCAATGAATTAACTTCTTCAATTTCCTCTCCTAAATCTGGCCAAATTGGTTGAGACAAGTCTGGTTGAGGTTGGGTAGGTGGATATAAAGCCAATTTAATTTCTTGACTGACCATCAGAAACTGTCATATCTCCTGAACGACATCCTATAAAAGCATCAGTCGTAGCTAACCATGGTCTACCTAGGATAATAAGATATCCTCCCAAAGTTGTCTTAGTGGACTATATAGTGAAGTCTGCTGGGTATTCTCAAGACTCAAGGGTGACAATGATATCTTCTACAACTCCATCAGGTTTTACTGTGGAACTATCAACAAGCTGCAGGATGGTAGGTGTAGACCTAATTATTGGGATTTTCAAGCACTCCATTGTATACTTGGTCATTACATTAATGGTTTCACCAAGGTCTATCAAAACATTCTTTACTATTTGGCCATTAATATTTATTTGTACCACAGGACTTTCAAGGTCAGTATATTTTGAAATGACTATCTTCCCGAACATAATATCTACTAAATGTCCTAAAATAAGGATAGTTTGGGGATCCTTTTTCTTTCTTCCTAGTTTCTTTAAACATGCCTCCTTCATGGCTTTTTCATAAATTGAGACATCTTTAATGGCTTGAAAAATAGGAATTTGAATGTGTACATTCTTCAACTGATCCAAAATATCAAAGGTAGGCTCTTCCATAGACTTTGATGTAGTAATTTACGATCTCTGAGGAAAAGGAGGTTTGGCCTGATGCTGCAGGATAGGGTCCTTAGAGATAGTATCTAATATAGGTATATGTTCTATAGGATCAGTAGGTTGTTCAGATGCAGAATCTGAAATTTCTGTAATTATAGGTTGCTGTGGAGCAGGAAGTGTGGTTCCAGATCTGAGATGGATATCATGAATATTCAAGGCATAAGCTGGATACTAATTAGCTTCTGCAAAATACATAGGCTGATGCTACTTCTTGTTATTATTAGGGTTTGGCAATGGTTGAGTAGGAATAGGGGTTTATTTTGGAGGGCCAGTATTTGCAATAGGTGTTGCAAGAGGTGGCATGAGAGTTGGAGGTGGCGGCTATTGAAGCTACAGGGAGCCGAGAGATTGTTTCTGCCATTGCTGTGGACTTCTCCATTGAGGATTCTACTACTAGTTACCTAGGGGTGGAGTCCATTGTCCTTGTGGCTGCTACCAACCTCCTTGAGGAGATTTCCATTGAGGAATCTGATAGCTAGGCTAGTGAGGTTGAGAAGTATTCCAAGGTGGTATTCAACCATATGTAGGTTGCCATTGGTTATTGTAATTAGAATAGGGATTACCAAAATTCAAAGGATCTTGAGGCATACCTTGTCTTTGAGCCCATGGTCGCCTTTGTGCGACAAAGAATACTTGGTCATCATCACTCTCTACCATCTTAAAGTCAATACGTAACTACTTAGCATCCAGGTTGGCCACCATCTTATATCTGTAGTCCTATTTCTTCTATCTACAATGTGGACATAACTTAGCCAAGATTGCTTCAGCTTCCTCATGTTTCTTTCGAGCTTGCATAGTATCCAACTGTGTAGCCATATTGTTTATGATATCTTACTTGAAGTCAGATAGAAAATTTGTGATCTCCATCCGTGAAACTCCATTAGTAGAAGACTTTCCCACTATGGCTTGATGACCTCTACCCTTCTTAGTATTTGCTCGAGAGTAGTTGAAACATATTTTCTTGATATCATCCCAAGGTAGTTGGGTTATATCTCCTCCTCCCATTTGGTCTAGGGCATCTATATAGGTATCATTGATTCCTCTTCGAAAGAGTATTTTTTGAGATTCTTCATTGAGAGTATGATCTGAATTCTTTTACAAGGAAAACAAGAATCTTGAGATATAGTCTTCCAGACTTTCATCCTCCTTTTGTTGAATTCTGAATATATCATCTCCCTTACTACAACTCTTACAATATTCCTTGTATTTCTCAAAAAAAATTGTTTGCATGGCTGCCCAATTATCAACAACACCCCTTCCCAAGATCATGAACCATCTAAGAGCTCCTTCTTTCAAAGTAGTAGGAAACAACTTCAACCTGTGAGCATCTGAAGTGTAATCATAGCTGCGACAGAGGATGTCATACTCAAACAAGAAAGTGTATGGGTCCTCTATAACTAGTCCATCGAACTTGGGAAGCAATGAAGAAGGAATATTTTTAAGGTTATCATTATCTTCCTAGGAAATGATGGGAAACTCAAAAGCAGGAGGTTTATTAGGTGGATTTCATGCCATATTTCTTTGATGGAGTATCAGAGCAAATGGATTTTCTTCAGGTTCTTCGTCAGCTGGGTCAAATGGCAATTCAACAAATAGGTTTTCAGCAAATTGATTGATATCTTTGTCTCCTTCTTCCTCAAATAGATTATAAGCTAGTTTAGGATTGTTATTAATGAATGGAAAGTCAGGGAGGAATCTTCCCAGAGCGTCTCTTCTTCTATGCATGCAATAGAATGAATGGTGAATTGAAGGAATTTTGAAAATGCTTGAATAACAAACTAAACTACTGCTAACAATGACTTATGACATGTTCTTAGCTTGACACCATCCCCAACAACAGTGCCAAAAATGGTCATGCCCACTAAAGGATATAAAAGTTTTTAAAATCCTAACCTAGGAATTGGACATTCCAGCAGGCGACTAACATCTTCTTATGGTTGTTCATTTACTTTTTCAAACCATGGAACATATACTTGAAATGGAGCAGCATTGTATGTGCACTACGAACTAGTTTCAATGACGATTTACGAGAAATAAATTTGTGAAAGGAATTATACTTATGCTATAGGAATGTAATGCAAAGCCTTCTAAACTTAATCAAAGCAGAAACCATAACAAATATAATTGAGAAAAAAACTATGAACTGACCTTATGCTGTAGGAACAAACATAGGGATGGATTCCCGATGCTGCAGGAACAATATAAGACTGAGTTTGCACTGAAACTTCAAGAACGAAATCTAACTTATCATCAACAGAAAATAAACGACTAACTAACTAACTACAGATACTTACTAAGTGGCCCCCCTTAGCAAGCATCAACTAATTATGCAAGAATTGAACTCAAAACTTCATCAGCTTTTATTCATAAACTTAGAATGATGTACATTGTTCTGCTCATATGAAAACTAACACAAAACTCTATCTCTTATCATAATACTAACTCTTACATATTCTACTTCTTATTATCATACTAACTCTTACATATTTTGCTTCTTATTATCATACTAACTCTTACATGCTATCCTTGCTCACTCACGTAGGAGGAGCACTTATTTAAACCATAAAATCAACTAACTACCTAACTCTAACAAAGAAAGATGTGGACATAAATGAATCCTGAAACTGAGGAACAAA
Source organism: Sequoia sempervirens (assembly GCA_007258455.2). Taxonomy (NCBI): domain Eukaryota; kingdom Viridiplantae; phylum Streptophyta; class Pinopsida; order Cupressales; family Cupressaceae; genus Sequoia; species Sequoia sempervirens. Next base: position 19,834 of record VDFB02265502.1, on the reverse strand, counting down.
CTTCTCATAAATGAAAACATATCCATTCAACATGATCCAAAGAGAATTTAGCATTCCACTCTTTCCAGATTAATGATCATTTAAGTTTCTTCCCAATGACCTGGATAGAGAGTCTATGCTGGAGCAACTTCCTCGACACCATGCTGCAAATGGACTTTACTGCAAGGCCGAAGTCTATTGTGCTTGACTCATTCATGCTCCCTTCAACAACCTGCTATGCACAAGGTGACAAATGCGAAAGAAATCACTCATGGAAAACAGCACGATACATTCATTAATCACATATTAAATCTATCCCATTATTCAAAAACTACATGCATTATATCAGTCATTCGGGAAGTCAAATAGGGTAATTAATAAGACACATGGAGATGTTAGGCTACAAGAATGTAGGAATGTATTGCTATAGGATACTACCCATTTTAGATAAAAAGTCTTTAATAAAAGAGTTAAAACATCCATTAGCAGTAAAAGTAGAGATATTAAAAATACATCATGATACTCAAATTATAAGCATATCCTGAGCTGATCAGCTGGTTCAGGAAAGGTACCAATTTTCAAATAATTGAATATGGTATCATACCATTCACTCAAGTTTTCCTCATTTTTTATTAAAGCATCTTCCATTTTTTCATCGATAGAAGATTTCATGATAGAGTGAATAGTGAATGTGAAATTTTTGTAAGGTTCTTCAAGGGATATAAGAGAGGCCACACTTTCCATTGCATCCACAATTCGATTATCCTTTCGTCGAATGTTATCAATGGTAAATGTCTAAAACTTCTCTAACAAGTGAATGATAAGATCTTTGTATTTGGATAATTTGTCATCTTTAGCTTGATATGTCCCATTTATTTCTTTAGTTACTAATTGTGAGTCACAAAATATCTTGATATCTTTTACACCCATGATTAAAGCAACATGTAACCCAACAATTAATAACTCATATTCAGCTGTGTTATTTGTACATAGGAAATTTAATCAATATGACAAGGGAATAGGCTTTCCTATAGGTGGGATCAATATATCCCTAGTACTAGATCTTGTTCTACACTTAGAACCATCAAAATATAGTTCCTATGTTTTAGTTTCTAGTGTCAACACACTATCATGAGGAAGAGTCATTGCTAGGTAATGCTAGATGAGAAGTAGCATCAACTAAGTTGTTGATCAAGGCTTGAAATTTGATGTTTTTTATGAAACAAACTTAATGTAAAACTCAATCAAAAACATTACCCATTTAGCTAGACGTCCTGATAAGTCTTTTTTATTGAAAAGATGTTCTAGAGGATCAAATTTGGTCATGACCTGTATTTCAGCATTTAGTAAATAATGTCACAAGTTACTAGTAGTGAATACAAGAGCCATTTTTTTTTAATGGTTTGTATCAAGTTTCATAATCAATTAAAGTTTGACTAATGTAGTAAAAAAGATGTTCTTTTCCATTGTAATCTTGTTGAGCTAACAATACTACAAGAGGATGGGCTGATGTGGCTAATTCTTTTGTTTGTCTCATTAGTATCAACATATTTTTTCTTGGTAGTTATCATACCACAAGTAAATTTTCTCTTTGAACAAGATGACTTATTAGAAGCTCCTAATATTTTTTTAAAGGCTTCATCACTTTCAATGTACACCTAGGATGGTAGTGAATCCATATCAAGGAATTCAAGATGTTTTAGTGTAAGATTAATTCTTGGTTTACATGTGATGGTGTTGATATTGAGTGATGGACACTCAGTTGCTTTTGCTATGTTAGAAAAAAAATACCCCAAACTAGTATTTTTCTATTGTGTATAAGATTCTATAGGGATACAAATTCCTTTTTCATTATTTCCACATCCTTTAGCTTTATATCCCAATTGTTTCACAAGCTCATAGCCCCGACCATAAATTCTTTCCATTTCCTTTAGATTGGCTGGTTGTTGATAATTGGGAGGATTTTTCTGAGTTGTAAGTTGTCATAACCATTGATTGTTCTTGTTTTTCATCCTATTTTCACACGACTATGTATTCACCCATAAATGAAGGTGTGAATTCTAATGTACCCCAATCAATAGCTAATAATTTAGAGACATTCTTCCTCTTGTTTATTGGTCTTAAGAGGTTCTATGTGAGATGTTGTAATTAAAGTGTTCAAAAGACTCATTGTTCCTTTTCCATATTGTAAGCAACTTTCAGGCTTGAGTTCTATTACAACTTGATAAATTTGGTTGTTATAGACATATTTCATTACTTGATGAAGGGTCAAAGGTACCACATGCATCTCATGAATCCATGGCCTTCCCAAAATAAGATTGTACACAAGATCATAGGGCATGACATGAATAGGAGTTTCCAAGGTAACCACTCTGACTATGATAGGTAAAGTGATTCCACCGAGCAGTTGTTTTGCAGTAGTGTCAAATCCCCTAATAGATATACAATCGGGTTTGATTTGTGATTTATCTAGACGTAACGTATCTAGGAGCTTTACACTACACACATTAAGGGCAAAGCCATTATTAACAAGGGTTCATTTGATGTTTATTGTATTATATTGATAAATTATCATAAAGGCCTCATTTTGATTCCTTAATTCTAACGAAGGAAGCTCATGTTGGTTAAAGGTAATGTCTACATTAATTGTATTCATTACTTGTATAAGAGTTACCACATCGGTTGTGTTTCTACTAGGGGAACCGCTATTTGTTGCAATGTTGTTTGGAGCACAAAATGATAGCTTGGTGAATTTTGAAGAAGGTCCCAAAGGAATATTTTTATGGGAGCATTCTTAAATTGCTCAAAAATATCATACTCTCTTAATCAAGGAGCACTATGGAGTGTGGTATTGGGAAAACGTAAGGAGGTGGGGGTTGGTTGCAGTGGTTGTAGACTATTTCTAGTGTAATTTGTATGGGAAACAACATCATGTGTAGGTTAGTAAAGGGTAAACTCAGGCTTAGGTGGAGGTTGAGGTTGACGTGAAGGTGGGTAAGGGACAAGTTTTGGTTGAATTACATGGACATCTTGTGTTTTAGGTTTCTCACAACAAACCTTAGTGGATGACTTTTGTGAGATGAATTCCTCAAGGGCTTCATCAAACATATCAAATTCATCACTACTAAAAGGTTTGGGAGATGAGTTGTTGTTAATGGGTTTAGGTTTGTCATCACAAGCCTTAGTGGATGAACTTAATGATAGGAATCCGTGTAAGGCTTCATCTAACCTATCCAATTCATCACTACTAGGAGGTTTGGATGAGATAGTTTTCCTAAAGTGAAGCATTGTTTTGATTATTTCATTGGATTGGTTAACATTTATGTTTGTTTTTTCTAATGAATTTAATCTAGATGAACTAGGAACTAATGCTAAAAATGAACGTTGAAAAAATATAATGCTATCTGTAAGTGTCATTAAAGTAAATGATGCTAATGCTAATGATTGGAATATAATAGAAAATAAATAGACATAAACATAAAAGTAACTACAATAAATACAAGGTTAAAAATAGGAAACTAAATTATGAAAACAGTAATGTAGAAAGTCTATTGGGACTAATTCTCTTAAGATGGTGAATGAGTCCTAGTAGGGTTATTTTGAAATAAAATCTTATTTTTAAAAAAAATAATTATGTTTTGAGGTCTTTACAATGCTAATCTAAAGTGGAAATACATAATTTCAATAATGTGAATGATTTGAAATGCAACAATGAAATCTATATGATCTTTTCACTAATACAATTTTTTGAAAACCCTAGGATGCAAAAGAATGCAAAACCTAATGCAATGTTGATGCAAGTTAAACCCAGTGTGTAAATTCACTTGAAATAAAAAGAAAGAATGTTCTAAAAATGTGTTCACCAAAATGTAAACAAATATTTTGGCACCTGAATGCTTTGTTATCCTTCTAGGGTTTTTCACGTAAAGGGATAAAGAATGGGCCAAAATGCAATGGAAAAATTCCCATATTACTATGATGTGGGTGTGATATGGCTAAATGAGATTATATAAATAAAATAAACTAAAAAAGAAAGATGATTATTAATGTTAAACCTAAGAAATGTAACTTGTTTGAAAACATGGTGTTTTATGCAAAAGACCTAAGAAGATTAATATAAATGGAAATAGAACAAAAAAAAGGTTACAAGATTGAATGTGGGCACCTATAAACCTGTTGGAGACTAGAAATGACTTTGAAAAACTAGAAATTTTAGCTTTTTGACTAACTAGGACTCATTCGCCACCCTAGGTGAATTAGTCCCAGATCAGGACCCAGAACTTTGTTTTTTTTCCAAAAGGGTACAAGAATATACACTCTTCTCCAATAAACACCTCAAGTGGGACTCATTTTCCATTCATGGAAAATCATTCTTTTTTTCATTTTTCAAAAATTAAAGTTTCAAATCTACACTTTGTCACCTACACAACAATTCCTGACTGAATTCTTGGTCTAAATCTTTGAAAACACCTGCAAAACAACATATAATTTATTTTCTAATGGGAGGTTTTCCTAGGTCAAACTCCTAGTTTGGTAATTAAACCTTGAATGGATAAAATCTGCATAAAACCCTACCCTTGAGTGTGTCTAAGACTAGGAAAATCTGAACTAATAGAAAACCGTATTCTAAAGTGCTAGAATAAGATGATTAAATGGAACTTGAATGATACAAGAATTTAATCTAAGAAACCCTATAATATTTCAAATAAATGTAAATGACATGCAAACCTTAAATTTGAAGATAGAGAGAAAATGGAAGATGGAGTTACTTTGAAAATAAGTATTTAGGTGTGAATTGATGGCTAGTTGTATCTCCTCAACCTAGATTTCTCCATGATTCTCTAGATAGGAATCCATATTCAATTCTTTGAAATGTTGGATCTTGAATGAGAAGTGAGATTGAATACTTGGAAAAGCCCAATCTTGATGTCCTAAAGCTTCAACTTTGTTGTAAAAAGACTAATGAATCTTCTTGTGAAAGATATTCAATAATTGACTTTGAATTTTCTTTGTGAAATTGGCTAGGAGATGTGAAAAATTACCTAAAAAAACATATTTATAGGCATAAATACCTAATTACTTGTTATTAAGACCTAAGGGGTTGACATCCACTAAAAAATTGAATTAAGTTGATTAGTTTACCACCTAAAATTGAAAATTCCCCCAAAAGGGACTCATTTGCCAACCTCAAGGTGAATGGGGGCCACATGAGCTTTTTAGAGGCGAATTTTTGAGATATGAATGTTTTAAGTATTATTTTTTAGGATTTGTATGATTTTTGAGTGAAATGGGCCTCTAGATTAAAAATAATGAACATTATGGGCCTATAAATGTAGTTTCTAAGAGGTGATTAGTGCAAGGGTGTATAAAAGAGGACCAAATTAGGCCACAGATTGTGCTTTCTACATAGGAGTACAATTTTTGTGTCCACAAATACAAAAGAGATAAATTCTCGCTACTTGATGGGTTCCATGGGCTTGGGCCAAAAGGCTTCTAAAGAAACTTTTTCTTTGAAATACAATGGGTTAAAACTACTATTGTGAATAATGAATATTTCATTGTCAAATGGAAACATGGTGCATTTATGTACAAATGAAGGGATGAATTTCATTTAGAAAATCCATGGATGGCCTAGCCTCAAAAAAATTTGTCCAATTGCGAGATTATGGAGAATGTGACATGTAATGTTTTTGGTCCTATTTGTAATGGAAGGACAATCAATCCCTGTAGGAATCAAGGAACACTGAGAGGGGGGGTGAATCAATGTTCTACAAAATTTAACTTTATTAACTTGATCTTTAAACCACTTATAGCATTGAACCAAAAGAAAGATGCAAGAATACAAGGTAATCAACCACAACACCATAACACAAGGATTTTTATGTGGAAACCCTGTTAGAGAAAAAACCATGGTGGAGGCTAATATGTAATATGAGTATACTCAAAATAAGTGTTTACAAATATGGAATGCACATGCATTTAGGTACAATGCCTAGAGCTCACTGCTGAAATACAATAGGCTTACTGCCCAAAGGAGTACTCACTTTCTTACAGTCACATATAGACAACTGGAGTGGATGAACTATGAGATAGCATTTACTAAATCCTGATTATAGTTCCAATTAAGCACATTGATAGAATTCTTCACATTTTTTTTTATTCTACTCTTGAAACTGTCTGCTTAAATTCAAATCACCAATCTTTTTTTTTCTCAAGTGAAACTATGCACAATCAATATATAATCCTTCCAGCTCTTGCATCATATTGCATCACATCCCAAAATTATATAAATAATCAATTATATATATCTGCAACTATAGATTAGAACAACTACATGTTGACTTTAACAAAATATGAAATGTGAAAAAACTATCAGCTCAATCCATAAACAATTATGAATGTGAACAAAAAATGTAGGCCAAAACATAGTAAGGACCCAAAACAACATTTCTCAAACACAAAACACCTTAAATAATTATGCCTCGAATATCTGCAACATGCTACACTCATCTAGTCGGCCTTTATGTACTATTAGACTAAAAATTAATAACCCAGATCTTCTAACTTGTACACTAATCAATATGAGGCCCTATGATTCAAAGATAAGATATATCATACATAAAAATAACTTTCCTAAGATCCAAAACAAAAAATGATAATAGGAAATTACATATGAGTCAATGTACACAATTTTGTTAGACGCCCTATTTTAGCTTTGATAATTAACACATCTTCAATTTGACTTTCGGTATAAGAAAATAATGAGGTACGGATGGGATTACTAAGTATGGTTTCCATAAATGACAACACCAAATGAATTGTGCAATGTCTCTTGCCAATAATCTCCCCCTTTAGCATTGATAGCAATATTTAGTGAAAAATGACTAAATGTCAGAATTAGTACCAACATGAATACATTGCAATCCTCAAAACTTTAAAGAAACATTAATCACAACTTCCCCTAAGATGAATAATGTAGTTTTCACTATCCCACATTCCCCCTTTGGTATCAATGGCAAAGACGGGAATTTTCATACCAAAAATCATATAAAATTTCAATGAACAAACTGTATATCTACAGACATGTTTTCTAGCTTACATGGATTGGAATATGTCTAGAAAATTGTTCTTCAACAGGCTTAAGCTTGTGTCCCAACCCTTTTTGAGACTCTCCAAAATAGTCATGTGACCACATAATAGGTAGGATTGCATCTCTGCTAACTCAAGATTTTCTAGATCACCGATAGTTATAGCATCATGTGCTTCCTTAACCGCACTAAGTATTGTCTCCATTTTAGGAAAAATTAGTCCTCTAAGCTCACATACCCTTTCAATAAAATTGTCTTTTTCATGCTTTAAACTTTTAATATTTTCAAATAGGGATATGACTTGACCTTCTTACTTACCCACAAAACTGGTTAGAGGATCAAAGGTTTGAGAAATATCTGCTAACTATTTCTCATATTCCTTAATTTTCTTCTCAGTGACCTCAGTGAATTTTGACAAGGATAAGCATGACTTTTAGATATTTCCACCCTCAAATAATGAACCTTGAATGTTCTTTTCATAGGTGGCTGATAAGGATTTACCATTAGCAACCATACACTTCAATCTACTAAACCTATTTGCATCAAATTCTTTTTGGACTTTATCCTCAGCTGACTTTTCAAGAGACTCAAATTCAATACTTATAGATTTGATAAGTTTATTCAACTGACTAGAGGGAGAATCAGATGATTCCTTGACATGTGTGGGTGTGATATTCTCCAAGATACAAGATGCAAGACTTAGAAGCTCACAATCTTCAATGTGAGATTTCAATATCTCCTCCCTTGCCTTGGCCTGAGCAAATGATGCCACCTTCAGCTTCTAAATAGGAGATAGAGTGGCCAAGTAGATAAGACTTTCAACCAATTCAGGGTCAAACTCCTCATGTGGTTCTTCTAAAAACTTCTTTATGACCTTTGTAGTGTCTCTTGCTTCAATAGTGACCTCCTTTGCCTCAGCCTTCTTTTCTTCAATCATAGATTCTTGCTTGGCTTTGGAAATCTCTATTTCTTCAATTGACATATCTTTAAGAGCTTCAATATCCATGGGAATTTTAGTATCTTGCATATTTAGAGGATTATTAGTGTCCTAAATCGTGTCTTCTTTCACTTCTTCAATTAGCCCAAACATCTTTGTCATAAGTTTCTTCAGAGACAACATTATATATTTTCTTCAATAGAACTACCTTAAGAATTTTCTCAGTGTCTTTTGCTACTTTCTTAGTCTACCCAATTGTAAGATTATTCATCCTTGATTTTCTCTTAAAATACCTTTTAGCATCATTGAGGATTTTCTTCATTTCTTCTATTGGCATTAATAAACATAGATTGTCAATTATGTATTCTCTCATTTATTCATCTTCAACTCTTGCATTTACTCTCCTCATTTCTAAGACTTCAAAAAACCCTTTAGGTAACTTTGACATTATTTCTATGAGAGTCATATTGAAAATATTCAAATATTTCATTGTGGATTCTTCGAGATTTCTCTAACCAACACATTCAAAAGTGTCATACCACTTAGAAAGTGGTTTGAGATTAACATCCTCAATTAAAGCTTTTTCCACTTCCTCTACAGTCATACTTGATCTATCAATTTTTACCTTTTTCTTTGCTTTTGCTTCACTAGAGGGCTTTTCCTTAGAGAATTTTGATGCATTTGTGCCCTTATGCTTTATTTCTCTTACTTCTTCATCTCATTCAATTTATTCATCATCTTCAATAGCAACATATAATCTTGTGATTTTATCCTTCTTCCTCTTTCCTTCTCTTCCAGATGTCTTGACTTGAGCTTTTACTAGGCTTGATTTCTTTGTAGGACTAGATGAGGGTGCAAAGCTCCATGTAGATCTAGATCTAGTAGAGGATGCTGCTAGAATAGCTAACTTAGTTCTAGCAAGCTCCCATTCTTCAACTTGTTCTATTTTCTTCCTAGCTTCCCTCATTACTTCAACTAATATGTTGATGCTTTTTGCAAAAGCTTCAACTTTCTTTCTCACCTTTTGGACTATCACAAGCTTCTTTAGTTGTGTATGTACTTGCATATTATTCTCTTCAAAGCTACCAAACCTTTCTTCTTTTAGATCCTGAGGTTTACTCAATAAGTGTTGGACATAGAACTCCAAAATATGTTCTTCAAGTTCTTATCCCATAGGCATTATCCCAATTGTTCTAGGTTTTGTTGCTTCCATCAAACATTGATCAATGTCAACCATGAAGCAAAAAGTGTCCTTATATTTTTCCACAATAGATTTCAGAATCATTAACCTAGCTTGTATTTCACTTTGAAATATTTTGAGGTAACCCCATTTAGCAGTTTTCCTTTCTTTGCTATCACCAATTCTATATAACATGTCTATGATTTGAATAGATACCATTTTTTCACTTTCCCATTGAGCTTTATGAGATCTTGAAACTTCATTCATGAAGTAGAATAATAGACATAACAACAAATTTCCATACTTGAAAGAGTTCCTTTTTTCCTTCTTGATTTTGCCAATATTTTCAATTAGTTGGCTCCAAAGTAACTCGCATAAGTCATATTCTGCATTTTCCTTGATCATTTGATAAGTTTCATAGATTGCAATATCGGATACAAAGATATACCAGATGGAGTGATATATTTTATATCCAATAACTATAGAAGAAAATCTTACATCCAATTCAATGATGTCATTTTTCATGGCTCTTTTGACAAAAATAGAACTGGTCACCTCAATGACTATTTGGTTCTTCATAGATTTCAATGTGGGCAACCCACCAGATGAATTCAGACCAAGAACAATGCTTATAGCTTCTCTTGTGACCTTGAAGGGATGATTTAGCCACATGAGCTCAACACACAATCAACTTAGTATGTACCAGACCCATTCACTTTTGTCAAACATAGGAAACTTCACAATTTGTGTGAACTTCTTCTCCTCCAAAGTCTTAAATTCAAGCCTTACACTGAGATATTCTCCCATAATATGATTTTTGTACAAATTTAACAATTGGGAGCTTCCTAACTCCTCAACATTTGCATGAATATATGATCTAATATCTTTAATGTGCAAGACACCATACGAAATGGAAGAAAATGCACCTAATGGTTTTATCTCAATGTATTTGAACATATGCCATTTGAATTTTGGGTGGGGTCTATCCTTAATATCAAAAACTAATGGAGTGACCATTTTTAGAAATTTCAAGTTCACATATTTTGCAAATAAATACCTTTCCATAGATTAGGATTTGTTCACCAATTTTCCTTTAGACTTGTAACTCACCAAAATTCACTTTAAGAGCTCTCCAAATTTATTCTTCTCAAAATGGAATGTGATGAATGAGGAATAGAAGTAACCTTTTATCATTCACACACCTAACTTTTTATCACAATAAATTATTTTTCCCTAGGTCTTTCAGATATCTTATTTTCATAGTCTGTGAAAGAAAAAATTTCTGCGGACCTTCAATTTTGCATAAATTTCCTCCACAAGTGTTCCCAAAACATATGTAGATCATTAATGAAATTGATTAAATTTTCCACATTCTAGTACCAACTATCAATAGGGAGGTAAAATATTTTCTTGAGATCTCCCCCTAGGCTAGAGACCTTAAAGCAATTCTCAGAGGAATTTCCAGCACCATATTCTGGTGTGGATCCATTTCCTACATCAGAAACACTTTTCTTCACCCATTTATTCTTCATTTGATTCCTAATCTCATCTGCAATAACTTTTCCTTTTCCTTTATCATCCTTTTTCATATTTTTCTCTTTGTTTATCAAACCCTTCTTCTTTCTATAGAATCTTGAAAATTGACCAAATTTGTTAAAATTATAGCACATAAAATTTATTTTTCCAAACCATTTCTTCCATTGATTTTCTCTTGATCTACACTGGTTAGCAATATGGCTAAATCTATTACAGGCATAACATCTGAGATTTCTATTGAAAAACTTTTTTGTCATATTTTTGCATTCAATTGACTTATGATTGGATAGTTATTCCAATTGAAACACTAACTAGAGAAAGATGGACCACTTGAATTCATTTTTCTTCTACACTGAGCAGCCATATGACTAAATTTATTGCAAACAAAATAGTATCCATTGAGCTTTTGAGCATTGGGATGTCTTACTAGATACCTTCTAGCTTTGCTTGTTTGATTTCTTGGCCTAAATTTCTTTTGACCAAATCTGGAGCTTTCTCCTTTCTCATATTCAAGACCTTGCTTGTCACTTCCAATCAATTGACTTTGAGTAAATTCATCAAGGTTTGCTGAGCTATTATTGAACTTCTCCTTTCATTCATTTGTAGTAGCAAGTTCATCCCTCAAAATAACAATCTATCTTTCAAGCTCTTCTTCATTGTTTCTATATTGTTGCAATTCAAGGTCTAGCTGATTGAATCCATCATTAATTATGATGCATTCATCAGATCTTTCTTTCAAGGACTAAGTGAGATTCTCTTATTCTTCTTTTTCTCTTCAATATCCTTGGTCATTCTCATCACAATAGATTCCATCTCATGCTTTAGGAAAAAAATTATCTTTGGTGAGCTTTTCACATTACTTTGTCTTTTCCTTCAATGCTTGACCTAGGTGTTCATCTTCTATGCTTTTACTCTCTTTCTGCTTGAGTTGATCATAGAGATCCTTTCTCTTTTCCCTAGACTTATTGATTTGATATTTTAATGATGGAATGAATTTCTCAGCATTCATGAGGCTTGCTTGCAATTCCTAGACTTCAGATTTGGACTAATCAAGATCATCTAGTGCCACAAAAAGTTGTTTTTGAAGACTATTAGAATCCATTGAATCACCTTCCTTGATCTTCCCAAAGCTATTAAACTTCTTCCAAGGAACTAGGCTCTGATACCAATTGTTGGAATCAAGTAACTCTAAGAGGGGGTGAACCAATGTCCTGCAAAATTTAACTTTATTAACTTGATCTTTAAACCAAGTGTCATTGGTAAATCCTCCCTGACCCTAAAGAAGTGGACCTCTCACCTAGACCTCTCAAACTCTATCTTTGAGAACATTTTGAAACCATTCCCTTTGCCTACTTCAAATGTAGAAAAATGGGGCACTAGGCGAAGAAATGCCCATTAAATGTAAGTAAAGAAAAATAAAATCACCAGGCGAACCCAAAGACTACCTAGAGAAAACAAACTAATGGGGAAGGACAAGAAAGCAATACCAGTGAGGAGGATGATAGGAAAAATCAAACTCAAAAGAATATCTCTAACAATATTGCTGAAATAGAATCTAAGGATCCTAATGCACAAAAGAATCACCAAATAAGGGAAAAAAATAATGAGGGTCCTAAGGAAGATGATCAATTTTTTTTGGAAAACTTAGAGGAAGGTAAAAGGGATGAGGATTTTCTTTCCTCCACCCTTAAGATCTTACCAGAAGCCAAAGAAAATGGGTTTCCTAGATTGGAGGACATTCCTATCTAGGGTCTATCTTTGAATATTCACATCCCAATCCTGAACACGAACTTTGTTGAATGCTCCCCTTTGAGTGACCCTCTTAATCTCATGGAAAATACAACTCCAAATTTTGTTAAGGACACCTTCAAGGTTCTAAGCTAGAATACTGATCTTTTGAGTGAAAATATGAATCAGCCTAGGAATGGCCTAATGGATACCCTTCCTTGGAAGAAAAAAAGAATTTATGACAAGGAGTGAGAATCTGACAGAGAGATGGAGAGCCAAGAAGATACTTACTGGGAAGAACTACTCTCTCACTATAAGAAAAAGAAGGAGAAAAGCTAACATCAGAATACTTTGAGTGGAGTTGTTACTAGAACAAGAGCAAAGGCGGATTGTGGAGCTACTAAACTTGACCAGGGTAGAAGATCAGGCAAATGGAAGAGAGAGCATGAAATATTTTAGGATATATAGTGGATGGTGTTCAAAAGACCATTTTGGAGATTCTCCAATCCCCTGGTAAAATATGAAGATTATGTCCTAGAATATAAGAGGGCTCAATAGCCTTCACAAGAGGGATATTTTGCACAATTTTGTTAGGGATCAAAAATCTGATATTCTCCTCATACAAGAAACTAAAATGCCCAAATAAAAGGTGGAAAAGATCAAAATGTTTCAGAATTGCAGTATTCAATAAAATAGTTTAGATGGAGCATCAGGAGGCATTGCCACCTTTTGGAACCAAAACCTCATTAAAGGGGAACCTTTGTTGGAGAGCAACAATCATGTGGCCACTAAATTTAGAGATAAATTTAGTTGGGTTTAGTTGAACATCTATGATCCTAATGGGAAAGGAGCTAGAAAATCTTCATGGAATGAAATCTCTACTTTTTGTAGGACTTTCATAATGACCATTAGATAGTTATGGGTGACTTTAATACACCCCTTCTAAATGAGGAGAAATTTGGAGGCTCTCAGGTGAATTAGGAGAGTAAGTATGATCTTTTTGATTTCATCAAGAATAAGGAGCTGATTGATATGGACTTGCAATTGGCTTAGTATACATGGTCAAATAGAAGAAATGGTAGGGAACTTTTTCAAGTTAGGCTAGATAGAACTTTAATTTCTCATCAATGGCTTTTACGCTATTTTTTTCTCTCTTAAAGCTCTTTCTAGAGTTGGGTCGGATCACTTTCCCATAAGTTTTGTGGAAAACCCTATAAAGGTGAATAAAAACTCACCTTTTAGATTTGAAAGAATGTGCCTATCCCATTCCCTTATCTATGTTGAAATTAGGAAATGGTGGAGTATAGATGTTTCAGGCACTGCTATGTTAAGAATTTCTAAAAAACTATAAGAAGTCAAAAAAAGTTTAAGAAGATGGAAAAAAGAGTCCTTTGGAAACATTTTTGATATTAAATTTGAACTTTGAATGGAGCTTGCATAGATCTAGGACAAAATCTAGAAGGAAGGATACATTGAAAATAATAAGGATAGAGAAAATGAGTTGTTGGAAAAATTGCATGACATAATTGCAAAAGAGGAGGAGTTTTGGAGGAAGAGATCAAGGGTATTGTGGCTCTCTACTAGAGACATAAATACAAGGTACTTCCATTTATCTGCTTCTAAACATAGGTCCACAAATAGAATCACTTCCATAGAAGTTAATGGTACTAGATATGAGAAAGAGGAAGATATCAAAAAGAAAGTTGTCCTCTTCTATAATAACCTTCTTTACCTGAATAGTGAAATAAATCAAAATGACCAAGAATTTTTATTATATGCCATCCCCAAGGTTGTTGTTAGGGAATACAATGAAAATATTGCGGCCATCCCCTCTATGGAGGAAATCAAGAAAGTTATCTGCTCTTTTGAAGGAAACAAGGCCCCTGGGCCTGATGGATTCCCAATGTTCCTTTTTCAATGGTTTTGGGAAATCATGGAAAATGATGTTGTGAATGTTTTTAAGGAATTCTTTGGTTCTAGAAGGCTCCTTAAGGAACTGAATGTTACTTTTGTGGTCCTTATTCCTAAGAAACCATGGGAAATGGAGTTTGAAGCATTCAGAGCTATTATTCTTTGCAATTCTCTCTAGAAAATCATATCAAAGGTCTTGACTTCAAGGATCGTTTTCTTCCTTCCTTCACTGATTTCCCCTTAGCAAAATTATTTTTTTTCCTAGAAGGAAAATCTTAGATTCCATAGTCATAGTCCATGAGAATATTCATTCACTTATGGAATCTAAAACTAAAGGGTTTCTTCTTACATTGGACATCTCCAAAGTGTATGACCGTGTTGACTGGGAGTTTTTATTCAAAATTCTAAGGGGGTTTGGTTTTAGTAGTAGAGTAATTCAAATGGTGAATCATTTGGTTACCATAGTCCCAACATCTATTATTGTGAATGGATCTCCCTCAAGATTCTTTCAAAATTCAAGAGGTTTAAGACAAGGTGACCCTATCTCACCTATTCTTTTTACTATAATGGTTGAAAGCATGTGAAGGAATCTTAAGAGATTGATTGATCAAAGGTCTCTTGCAGGTCTTAGTCCTTCTTCTATGAATTTTATTTGTTCTCACCAATAGTTTATTGATGACACTATGCCAATGGGAAGATCTTCTGTGAATGAGGCCAAGACTTTGAATAAAAATTTGGTTGTGTATGAGAAGGCGACAATGAAGGTGGTCAATAAACAAAAGAGCTCCATATTTTTCTTCAATACCCTTGAGCATATGCATGTCAAGATTAATAGAATCCTTGAGTTCAGGGTGAAATCCTTACTTTCTTCTTATCTTGGAATTTTTTTATGCTTTAAACCTCTAGAATCCTTTTGGTCCTCTTTGATTGATAGGTTTAGAAAGAAGTTGGGAGGTTGGAAGGGACCTCTTTTGAGCCAAGCTGGAAAAATTTAGCTTCTTAAAGCTTCTCTTCATAACCTCCCAAATTATGCTTTAAGCCTCTTTAAAATCCCTGCTAAATATGCTGAGGCCATTGAAAAGATCCAAAAAATATTCCTTTGGTTTGGAGTGGAAGAAAGAAAGAGAATGCCTCTTATAGAGTGGGATTTGGTTTGCAAACCAAAATCCTATGGGGCTTTAGGTCTTAGAAAAACAAGAATTATTAATAATACTCTCTTGGCCAAACAAATATGGAGATATTTTTTGTCTAGTGGGGAATTGAAAGACATCTTAAGAAGTAAATATATGGCTCACCGCATGTCCCTTAAAGCTTTGCTAGATTCTCCTATCCTCCCTTGTGGCTCAGCTTGTTGGAATGATATGATTACTAGTAGAAAAATTCTGGAATCAAGGATAGGATGGCACATCAGAAGTGGAAATCAAGCAAGATTCTTGGGAGGATAAATGGCTCTTTAAGGAACCCCTTATTAATATTGAAAGATTCAATAGATGGGTAGAGCAATGTAAAGAAACTTTTGGGGAACTTGTCAAAGATAACTGGTATGAAGGAGGCTGGGTGAACTTATAAATAATTAATTAGGAATTGGCTCAGCTTCAATCCTCCTTAATGGTTTTTAGTTTGGGATAGACTCAAAAGGATGAAACTCTTGTTTGGATGGATAACTACTTTGTCTCTCTGTCTGTCTCTTTGCTATCCCTTTATCAAGTCCCCCCTCTCTTCTAGGCCAAATCTTGGATTAAACACTTGAATCTGAAAGTCAATATCTTCTTCTGGACCATGCTTCAGAATAAGGTTCTCATGGTGGAAAATATCCATAAATGGGGATTTAAAATCCCCAACAGATGCTATTTCTACAAGAGTGAGGTGGATTCAACCAACCTCTTGTTTCTCCACTATCTGTTTGTTTCCTTAATCCGGGGAAAATTATTAGCTTTCTAGAATATCTCTTGGGTGCTCCCCCAGACCATTGAAGAGTAATTTTTACAATGGAAAGCCCCTTCTCAAAATCCCTTCATTCAAAGGTTATGGGCTTTCTTATTCCCTTTTGTTGCTTGGGGAGTGTGGAAAGAATGTAATAATAGACTCTTCAGGGATAAGGAGATGTCGGAGAATAATGTCTTTAAGAAAAAAATTAGGATTATAAAGGAAAAATTTAAAGTGATTCCTCAAAAATCTCTTAACTTGGAAGTGGCGGTATGCACTCCCTATGATTTAAGGATAGCTAAAGATTGGAATATTAAAGTGGATATCTCATCTTCTTCCAATCCAACTAAGAAAAGTAGGGAGGGTGTTTGTTGGACCTTTCCACCAAATGGTTGGTACAAATCCAACTTTGATGGAGCTATGAAGGGCAACCCGAGTATGGCTGGAAGTGGAGGTGTGCTAAGAGATTCAAATGGTAAATTTATGGTTGTTGTGGAAAAATCCCTAGGCCACCAAACTAGCCATGTGGTGGAGGCTATAGTATCCTTTCAAGTTTTAAAGTTAGCTCATAATTTAAATATAAAAAAATTATGGCTAGAAGGGGATTCTAAAAATATTATTGATTTCCTCTTAGGAAGGAACCCACCATCTTGGTCGATAAAGAATTGGATAGAAGAAGAAAATTATATTCTTGAAATGTTTGAAAAAGTAAAATTCTCACATATCTACAGGGAAGATAACATTGTGGCAGACTAGTTTGCGAATGAAGGTGTTAGGAAGCAAGGATTGACTATGTGGTAGAGTTGTAGAGACTTGAGAACTGAAGTCAAGGCCTTACTAGATTATGATGTTACACACGAGAAAGAGGAAAATACATTTAATGATTAAAGAGAAAGGGGCCAGGTACATCAAAATCAAGATATTTTATGGGACCACATTATGTTACTTAGAAGAGAAGAAAAAGTGTCACACTTTGTGGGTGCATTAGAATAGCTACATAATTCTGCAATAGGTTCTTGGCATTGGTAGAGTCTACAATAAGGAGAAAATGGATATGGGGGGGAGGAAAAGAGTTGAACCTAAAAGCTATGAGGTGCACACTAGGAATGACAAGGTTTGGGAGTAGATTGAAAAAGGTGGGTTGGTTCCATACCTAGAAAAACTTCATGGGCTTGATTCTATGGCCATGGACTACTTTGAGAAGAACTGGAACAATGAAAAAATAATTCTCTTTGGAAGAAAGGTTAATCTGAATGAGCAAATAATAAGAGAGATTACTAGGATGTCCACTGAGGGAGTGAAGTTTTATCATGACAGAAAGTTTTCTGATGAGGTGGTCATCAGATTTCCTAAGAACAAGGAGAAATTGAAACTAGTTAAAACTTCCAACATCTACTTCAAAATTGATACCATCAAGGCACTGTGGAGAAAGGTATTGCGGGTTATCATGGAGTATATAACTATGGATGGGAGATTTACTAGAGTGTATGGGCATAATTTCACCATTCTTAACCACTTCCTCCATAAGGTACAGATTTCAATGCCTCACTACTTGCTTTGTTCATTGAGTAATAACCATGAGGACCATAAGAAAACCCCCAAGAAATACCCTATTCTCCACCCTGGTCTTATTAGGTTAATATATGAGCTCTATCAAACCATGCCAGCTTTATCTAAACATGTTTCCTCCTTAGCTTCTGATGACTATGACATGGATAGTGGAGGTCTAGAGATTCAACCTAACTAGGAGAGAATTGTTGAAGCCCACTCGTCTGAGATGTTTGGTAAGAAAACCTAGTCTAAAAAACCCCAGCCTGCCAAAGTTAACCTTGAGGCCTACCTCGACTGCTCTATCCCCTTAAAGAATCCTATTCTTAAGGGCCCCCCTTCCAACAAGTTGGTTTCATCCTCTGCGGACTCCTTAGAAGACAAAGCCGAGAACCCTGAAGTTAGTAGAAATTTTGTGCCCTCCCCTCCTACCTCTTTCCGATTTGAAGGTACTAGGTTTCCTAGCTCCCCCAACCTAGGTGATGTTAACCTAATTTTAGACTGGGTTCAATCTAGTGACATTTTCAGGGTCTTGAAATGGGCCTATCAAGAAATAAATGATCTTAATCAAAGAAATAGGGCTTTGTATAGTAAATCAAAGGATCTAGAACTAAAGTTGGCCGCTCTTAGCAACAAAGAAGGGAAACAAAAAAAGAATAGTATTGGGAAGATAGGAGGTGACATTGAGGAAAAGTACAAATCTCTGGAAGAGTAAAGGGTTAAAATAAAAAATAACTTGTAAATAGTTGTGGAACAAAACCATTAAACGAATAGGCACAATGCCATTATTATCAATGTTATGTCTAAGAAGCTTGAAAAAATACAATAGGGTTCATTGGTTGTAGATTTTGAAGAGAACAAGGAAAGAAAGAATGAGAACCAAGTAATTTTGAAAAGAACCTATTCCGATCTCAAAATTAAAGTGCCTCCCACTACCTAGATGGTCTAGATATTAAAGAGGGGGGTTCAGGATATGAACGAGTTGGAAGCTGAGACTGTTGATTTATTAAAGACAGAAATTTAGCTACTGCTGGCTTTTTGTGTAGTATTTTTTTTTGTAGCCTTCACTAGCCCTTTTGGTGGATGTGGTATTTTACTATTGTTATTATTTTATCCTTTCTTACATTGGTGTCTTTTATGATGCTTTCTTTATTTTGTAAACTTTGTGGTTTTAGGTCTCTATAAAACCTATTTTTTCCTCTTTCAAAAACATTGATCCAAAAGAAAGATGTAAGAAAACAAGGAAATCAACCACAACACCATAACACAAGGATTTTTATGTGGAAGGCCAGTTAGGTGAATGTAAGAGAGGGGGACCATCGTGTGCAAGACCCCAGGTTGTAGAGGCTTAAGATGTGAGAGGCTACCCTAACTTACCTTAGCTAAGTGCAATGTGTAGCGTATAAGAATGAGAATGATGAGGATTATGAGGTTCTACGATCACTTTACAATCTTGAGTTCTAAGGTGGGACTAGGCGAGTCAGTTTCTAGGTTCAACTCTATGCCTTAGGGAGCTCTTTGCCTAAGGTTGTAAGCATATTCTCTAGATGATAGCACAGTGCATTGGCATATCTAAAGTGTGTTGTCATTTGTAGGGCCAGATAACAATAGAGACAAGGTTGAACCCACCAGAATGACTAACAGCCTAGCTACTCTACTAAAAGGCTAGAAGGAAATAAGTAAATAAACAAAATATTCTCTAATGTTATAAAGTAGAAAAGCAAGTGTAAGGAGAATAAGAACTATCTCACCAAGGAATTCATTCACCAATTGATCTTCCTAGCAACACACACACCTACACATAGGAAGAGGGAAAAATTTCACTGGCTGAATAGGGGCCTGCCTCAGTCAGACCCCCGTTTAGGTGTTTCCACCTCCATGAAAAACCAAGGAAAAAAGATAAAGAAATAGTATAATAAAGACAATGAAAATACTACAAAGCAGTACTATGCTACTCAACCCAGTGATAGAGGAGAGGAGAGGGAAGCTAGCAACCTCCAC
>VDFB02265500.1:0-87540 GCA_007258455.2 Sequoia sempervirens | reverse complement strand
AATGTTAGCCTCCTATTATGACCCAAAGCTCAAAGCTATCTGTGATCCATTAGGAAAACCCTTTATACATATATTGGAGGCTACCATCATGAAGTTTTTAACCTGGAAGGGGTGTGTGATGAGAAAATTATACCTGAGAAGTTAGAAAAGGAGTTCTGGAGAATGGACACTATATACAAGGGTTGGAGGTTTCCATTACACAAATCTAAGAAGGATGGCAGCTCAGTTCCATTAGATGATAGTGATGGTCCCCCATTTCATGTTGATTTATTCAAACCCTATGTAAGATACACTTATTTTTTAGTATGTCAAGTGTTGGGAATGGAGGCCCTTGAATACATGTCATTAGTACCCATGGTGATTGCAGCAGATATCCAATGCCACAACTCAAGACTTTTTGATTATACCTCACATGTATTTAAAAGCCTTGATTCAGGATTGATAGCAATAAAAAATGGAGCTCCCATTCTGCACCTAAAGGAATATTCAATCCTAATGCACATGATACTCTATTATGGACAAGAGTTGAAAATGTGGCCTAAAAAGTTGAGGGTTTCACAATTTGATAGAGAAGGAAAATTACTACTAGTGTAACTTTGGATTTCCATTTGGGACTGTAGATTTGCTAACTCTTGTTTCATACATTTTGAAGAATTTTTTGTGAAACCATTATATAGATTATACAATCATCCTTGTGAGTATTCATTTTCAGATGAGATAAAAATATTTCTCAGGCCCAAGGACTTTAATGGACCAATAAATCATAATTGGGGAGACTGGTATTGCTTAGAAGGTGCCACTATAATAAGAGTATATGGATTTGAGGATGCACCTTTTATTCTGCCAAGGATGGTGCCTAATAGGATTGCCTATTTGGAGATTGCTAGGCAATTGGACTATTCAGATGTTATGAATTTGAGTTCCTTTGGAAAAAAAGAGTTTATTCCCAACACACTATGCTTTGGTGACTTCATTGTGCTTTCAAGGAATGGATATGATATGGTTCTCAATAAAATTTTGCAATACAACATGAAGAAGGGTCCACCACGAAAAGGATTTGATCCAAAAGGGTATATTAATTTTGCTAGGGATAAAATGAAATTGGGAGGATACAATCATGTACCCTATCTGTATGATGACCTAATCAAGAAGCTAGAGGAAGAAGAAGCTGAAAGGGTTGCTGATGAATATAATAGAGGATTGCCAGATATAGAGTTGTTGTCTTCGAAAGAATAGGTAACTGGTGGTGATATGCCTCACAATATAGTTGATAAAATCTCCAGGATGAAAACTCAAGAATACAAGAGTCCTCTTAGGGAAATAGATGTTGAGGAGAGTTTAGATGAATATACAAGGAAGATGACATAAAGATCATTTGTGGAAGATGATGAATTTGTTAAAACCCTAGAGTTTAAAGCTTTTTTGTACAAGCAGAAAGGAAAATCGATAAGGGAGTCAGTAGAGAATATAACACCTGATAATGAAGATCAATTGTTGGGCAATTTAAAGTTAAGTGTATAGAAAGAAATGGAAGGCATGACCTTAGAGAAAGGAAGGAAGCTTTTGGAGGATGCAGGTGTTATGATTTTCCCTGGGTTAGATTTAAACTCTGCTTTGGTTTTTGATAGCTTCTTGAAAAATAACAACACCACACACAAGCTCAGCTCTGAAGGAGTAATAGAGATATATGCAGGGTCCAAGTATAATCTAGATGAAGGATCACTCATGATATGGGCCTTATATCCACCACATAGGAGATCTGTTGTAATTGATACTGAGAAAGCTTTTGGGAATGTAATGATGTTAAGAGCTAGTGAAGTTGATCCCATAACAACAATAGATATTGGTATTAATGTTGCCAAGTTGAACAAAGCACAAATCCAGATGCTAATTAAAGAAAAAGAAATGTATAGGACAAACAATGAAAGATTACATAGGGAAAATGATCATTTGAAAGACATGGTGGGAATTGAATTAGGATCCAAAAATTAGTTGACTCATGGTGAGACATCACAGATAAATGACCAATGGGAAGGATCAAATGCATACTCATAGGGTAAATATGATGCACTTACTACAATAATAAAGAGAATGAAAGCTAATTTGATGACTTGGTTGAGTAGACTCTGGGGAACACATTAAAAAAACTATGTTGCAGAGCAAGAGCATAAGAGGGTCAATGAAAGAACCCAGCAGAAGCTCCAAGAGATAAAAGGAAGGGATGTTCCAGACAATGTGGTTATTGATACTACCAATCATTTCCTAAAAAAACATCGAGATTTCCATGAAGAATTGCAGGGAGATGAACAAGGGTTGATCAAGGCCATAGAAAAGGGATTACTAATGTTATTTGAAGACGAAGGAAAACTGAAAGAAAGGGATAGGTGGATCGAGGAATGTGAATCAATGCTACAAACAATTTTGGAGGCAGCTACAGGAAACAATTCGACAATGGACGAGGCATGTGAACATAACGAAAAGATGGTGATAATGGAGATAGCAATCTGAAATGTTCTTGGAGATGTTGACACACATGAGCAATAGGATTACTTAGATCATTTGTCAAATGCCCATTTATGGCTAAATAAAGCATAATTTTAGTTTGTTGCTGTTGTTAAGCAAAAACATTTCTGAAGGGACGTGTCCTTTCACAAATTTGTTGTATTTATATCTATTTCATAATTTCAAAACAAATATAAGATATAAGATAGGAGATAGTAGGATAGGAATATAGGAGAAGGATACAACAATGATGTTTTTATTTGAAGAGACTAAGATGCATATTTGAAACTATGAAAGAATCAATGGAAGTTATTTGATTATGTGGCGTATTTCTGGTATCTATTGTTTGTTGAATTTATTGAAAAGATTATTAAGTTGTCTCCAAGGTTGATAATTCTGTGTTGTTTAAATTGATATATCAAGTATATGTTCAGTTTATCAATGCACATTTGTTGCATCTGTGTGGTGTGATTTGTTGGTTCTTTCAAGTAAAGACTAAACCCTTCAATTCAATCATAGTAGACCAGAAGTATCATTTGGATCATTAAGAAGAATTTAGTAATTACATCTTTGCATGTTTGTACAAGTTATAAACAAATATATAGTGCCAAGCAATTAGAGTTTAAACCAGATAGAAGCTGCTCATCTCATACTTTTACTTAACTCTGTTACCCAAAAAGGCACTGGTCTCATACACTTCATGTTAGTTTCACCCATTTTATTTTTTACATCTGTTAACTGAACATATTGTCCTCATATACAATTAGATTAGAATTACATCTGTTCACTACATGATTGCCATTGTGAATAGACTGAATCACATAATTAGTAAAATCATGAGGGTTTATTGAATCTCCTACTTCCACAACCTCCCAAACCTCAAAACCAACTCAAAAACAACCCATTAGGTCTGTACATGGATAAAAATTTATAAAATTAGATCTCCCATACATATTTTGTTGAAACATAGGCTTGAACCTCTCATTTCACATGTTTTTCTTCACAAAACTCTTGAGGATAGAAGCTATACCTTCTTTATTTCTTATCCTACACCCTATTCATGCATCCTAAAATTACAATAGTATCCATGGGGCCTCTTACACAAGCTACAGTAATCACAAAAAGTGTAAAAGCCCCTTTATATCATGTTTGGACTACAAAACCCTCAAAAATAGGGTAACTAGGCTATATGCAAAGAAATGAAGCTTTCTAACTCAAATCAGATTCAAATCAAAGTAACAAATATCTTCATGACATGGAATTGATTTCAAAATAAAATATGGTTGTATGTGACCATACAGTGCTACAAAACAGGAAAAATACATAAATTTTTAAGAAAAACACAGATTTTCGAATGCCAAGAGCTTGTATTTTAAATCCTCAACCATCGACAACCTTTAAAATGATTAATTTATGCCTTTTAAAGGCCTTTACACCTCAACCACCGAACAACCACCTCTACAACTGAATTTTTAATCTTTTATGATCACATGAAACATAAAACACACTAATTTCAAGGTTGTTAACATCACTATTGAAATGTTTTAATTTTTTGACCTTTCAAATGTATTGAAACTCCTAGGACACCTCTAAGAACATGCTAGTGGCTTGATTATAGCCTTATTATTGAAATGACAATAACCTTGCACCCTTTACATGTAAATTCTCCAATTTTCCTTAAAAAGGCTACAAAACTCTTTAGTACAAGACTCAAACTCATAACTCAAAACTTCACCTAGAACATGACTAATGGTATTGAGTGACCTTATTCACAATAAAACATTCTTGAAATGCCTAAACCAACCTATTGACCTCCTAATTATCATCACATGATTAAGCATAGAAGATGAGGTGTAGGTGCTCCTACACCACTACCCCATGCAAAATTTGCTCACATTACATAAAGCCACAATGTTCCTCCAAGATAAGCCAATCAAATCCTACCTTATGTGTCCTAGTAATCAAATTGGAGATGATCCTAAAAATGACATTGTGAAGGGTGATTGGTCTAAAAATTCTAAACAACTTTGCAATTATTTCACTACTACGATCAATATGTCATCTTCATGAAATTTCCAAAAACACTGTTCATTATGATCATATGGAAATTTTTAGGAGAGCTACAATAGTTGTAACATGATGAATTTAAATTAAACATTAAAATGTACATCATGAATTAATTATGTAATGGCATAAAAATTAAAAACATCATGAATTAATTATGTAACCACATAAGTCAAATATAATTCTATCAATAAATTAATATCAAATAGATAATATAATCACATAACTCATACATTTAAATGTCATTGATCTTATTCTTCATCCAAATCTTTATTTGTATCATCCGATCCAGATTCAAAATTGTAAGGATTGGTCATATCATCATCGTTGTCATTGATAATTTCATCATCCACACAGATATCATCTTCATGAACATTAACTCCTACATCATCATGATCTAGTTACTCCTCTTCGACATCTTCGTCAGGCACATCATCAACTAACTATTGATCCTAATCATCATCTACATCATCTTCTAGTTCTTCGGTATCTTCTTATTCCACCACATTATACTTTACTGGACTTCCTCTTGGATCATATCTAACAACAAATGACCAACCCGGTTTACCTGGAACCTCTAAGTAAAATACCTACTCACATTGGCTTGGAAGAACATAGGGCTCATTTCCAACTCGCTCGATCGACCTTGTATTAACCATGGTAAATCCATTATCATGTTCAATAACAATTCTCTCAGGATCATTTCCATTCAATCATAGCCTGTACCATAGGACGACGAACAAAACTAATTTGAAAGACTTAAAGTCACACTCAAGTATATCATCCAAAATCCCATAGCATCGATTTTCTGAGACTTCTAGATGTATGTCACTTCTAGATGAAACATTAGTCACCTAAAAGACTGCAGTTATCCCAGAATCACAAGTTTTCTTCATATCATCCAACTTTTTGATTTGAAATTTATGACCATTGCACCACATAGCCTTATGGTGTTTCACCTTCAATATGTCAAACATGTAAAAATTATTGCAATATCATTAGTTGATAAACATATTTATTCTTGGCCGAATGTATGCAAAGAAAAAAATCTCAACATATATACACATCAATATAATTGAAAATAATTAAATAATATGGGTGATTAATATATTTATATGTACCTGTTTGTCTCTTAAACCATATGCTAAATCAATTTCCCTTGGTGTAACATTGGAATCTCCATTACGATGAGCTTCTTTAACCAATGAAGCCACAACTTCCCATGTTAATGCGCAACCAGATTTTTGACATCGTTCAATCCATACTGTCATCCAATCAAGATTGTTTGCGACGTAAAAATGTAGTGCATCCTACTCTCGACCAACTATATCAAAAAAAATTGAAATTCACAAATGATGTATATGAATTAGTTAATTACCACTATATACGACCTTAATTTATAATTGATGTATATTGAAGATTAATAATTAAATAAGTACAATATACATAAAAACCAAATGCAAAATGTACTCTAATTAATCTCCATGACCATCTTATAATTACCTCACTTTCCTGAATCTACCTTTCCCCATCAGGTACTCCCCTTCAAATTTGTTAATAGATTTGGGATCCCAAATGTGATCTACATGGATCTTTGCTACAAACTTAAGAAGATATTCAATAATGTACACCATGGTCTAGTATACCATATATTCCTCCACCATAGAACCCTTAGGATGTGCTCTTTGTCTAACCAAAGCCTTAAAAAATTTCAAGTGCCTCTCAACCATCCACATTGACCTTGTGTGTACAGGTCCACACAATTCAATCTCCTCAACTTGGTGTATGAGGTAGTGTTCTTGGTCATTGAAAAATGTTGAAGGTAGACACTTTTGCATTTCACACATTAGACGAGAATTTTTCTCTTCCAATAATTTATATCTTCTTTATGGATTTCTTTAGATGACAACCATCTACAAGTGATTCAAGGCAAATATATTAACGAGATTTAACAAAAATATACAATATATTACATAACAAATTAGAGACAAATGGCAATTATAAGATCTATACAACAGATTGAACAAATATCGCTACTTACCTCATGTATTTTCCAAGATCATATATAACTTGCTTGACATTGTTGTCGAGTTGTCTAGGAGAGATAGAGGTAGAAACATGCACTGCAACAATTATAAAATGATCTTTTCATTATTTTTCCAAAATTAGTAAACATAATAAACTGAAAAGTACATGCAGTATACAAATATATATATAATATACCAGAATAATTACCTTAATGAAGGTATGCCAATCATGTGTTTTCATCCCTGACCCAAATTCACTTTTCTTTGTTATGATATTGTTTATGTTCGCAGCAAATCCTGTGGAAATCGAATTTTTCGTATGACTTCTTTTATAGCATTACTTTTTTGCTCCGTTAATAACCAAGGAAGGTCACTTATATTAATTTGGTCTCCATTGCTATTTAATTGAATGAAATTTTTCATTGCATGATTGGATTCTTGAATGTCACTACAAATTTTGATAATTTTTTCTTTTTCATGCCTTCCATCCAATATTTTCCATAACATTTCTGTTATATTCTTTCCGATATGCATTGTATCAAACAAATGCACAATTTGTAGCTGATCATAGTAGTGAAACCTACTAAATTGTCTGGGATAACTTTTCAGTCCCTGTGGAAGCCGACCATTAATGCCTTGATGACCTTCATGAAGCATATAAGTTAAACAAATTAACAACATCAATCATTGTCAATTACAACATGAGTAAACACAACACAATATAAAAATATAAATTCCAAAAATATCATATATGATAGATAAACAATTTGACCTGATGTATAACCTTAATGATTAATTCTATTATATTCCAACTTCCATAGGCGAGGTGTCATTCTTCGTGGTTTTGATGTAATCTCTTCTTTCCCATTAAAAATATGTTTTTCAGTAGTTCGATACTTATGATTTCTGTGGAGGAAGTGCCTATACTCATCAAACACCTGCTTTCCTAAACTTGTTGAATGACAAGATTTCATCTTTAGACCACAAATTAGACATGCAAATTTTCCCTTTGTTTGAAGACCTGCAAGATCATATATAATTGGATTAAATATGCCAATTTTTATAATTATATATAATGAATAAATTATTTAAAAAACATGCATGATATCTAATTCATAAAATTAAATATTGTTAAAGTGCAGTCGAACATTATAACATACCAAAAAAATGTGTTAGCCCTGGGGCATCATGAATTTTCCATACAAGAATTGCATGGAATTGAAATTTTCTTTGTCCTATTGGTCTAGATATGTCATACATAGTGATGCTATTCCATAACTTTAGTAACTCGTCAATAAGAGGCTCGATATATAGATTCATATCTTTAACTTGGTACTTACCTAGTTGAATGAACATAAACATTACATAATTATTATAACCATTTTACTGTAATATATATAAATTAATGTACATGACTATTAAATGAAAAAAATATAAGTCATTATGCAACAAATAAGACAAATGAGATGCTACTACGTTAAAGAAAATTGATGTAAACAAATACTTGGAACAATCATTGCCAACATTATGTGCTCCCTCTTTATTGACATCCATGGAGGAATGTTATTGTTGATAACAAAAACATGCCACACTGAATAAATAGAGCTTAGCTCTCCAAATGGATTGACACCTTCCACTGCCAATGAAAGCCTGAGATTATGAGGTTCTTCTTTAAAGTGTGGCCATTTTTCCTCCATGTCCCTAAATGCAAAACCATCCATAGGAATTCAAAGAATTCCATCTCCATTTCTATTCCATTCATGGTAATCCATAAATTGTGCTAAACTTTTGCACCTAAATAATCATTGCATACATGGAATAATGAGAATATAATGAAGAACCTTGCGAGACACCTTTTTTGTTAGTTGATTTGTTCGATATCTACTGATATGAAATTCTGGACATTCTGTTGCAAATTCATATTGTTTATGATATATAATATGATCATTGAGACATACATCTATTGCTTGATACTCTATTCCAATATATTTCATAATGCCAGATAAATCTCGGTATGAGGGAGGTAAAATATTTGATGGTGGTAACAAAAATTTACCAATCAATCTACAATAAAAAATAATTTGTTAATATAAATAATATTAATGGTACATATTTCATCCTTTATTTACTAGTGATGAACTAACAACAATTAAAATAGATGAAAAAAATGACATTTATGACATACCTTAACATCCATGAGATTGCTATGTTGGATAAACCATTCATAACCTTCAAGTTTACCAACAACAATACAACTGAGAGAAGAGTTGTTTGGGAGCCTTCATAAAGGGGATTGTATGCCTTCTCAAGTACAAGTAAATCATGAACATCATCAAATTCATCTCGATCATCATGATCAGTTGTGCCACTAAATGTGTCATGGATCAATGTATTTGTACTATCATCTTCAACTGTGTTTTCTGACACATGATCATCTTCTTCCATAGGAGCATTAACTTCATCTTCGATATTCACAACTCCATGTTCCTCTGCTTGGAAAACCACATTCTCCGGACCATGATAATCCATATCATGTGCCTTAGGGTGCCCCACCTTTATAATAATGATAGACACAAATAAACCACATGATCATGATCAAGTGATTTTTAATATATATATAAAATGTTAAAACGATATAAACATTTACAAATTCACTCAATATAAACACATATAATGAAAAACTTACCAATGGATGATAATCATGCCCCCCTTCAATGTGACTATGCTACCTACAACGTTTCTCAGTTGTTGTGATTAAAAGTATTCTCATCTTTAAGCCCTTGCAATTATTGCAAGGACAATAACATTTCCCATCATGCTTTGTTTTCAATCTAGCCCACAATCTATCAAGTGTCTCTTCATTTTTTTCTGGACTAATATTATTTGACATGATTTTTCTTTACCAAGCATGAATATTTAGATCTTCAAAAAATATCAAACTCACACTCCAATAATTTTCAATCATAGATAGGTAACAAAATCTAATAATTCTGATATTTTACACCAAAAAAATTTGGCATGCAACCACCCCTGCAAAAGAGAACATAGTCTGAAGTTAATGACCCCAAAAAACAATTTAAAATGCTAATTCTAGAACATATTAAATTATAATTTTACTATGATTTCCAATCGTTAGACTCCTAAAATAAGAATATTGAACTTGCACACAACAACAATCTGGAAATAAAATTCTAAAAATGCACAAGTCTAAAAGTAAAATTTGATGAGATGTTGCTTTAAAATATGATTTTCAAACCTGGAAGTACAAATCTAACTTCACAAATGAATTCTGGAAAAAGACAACGACTACCGTCAACTTGGCGATATCTTCTTGATTTTTTTTTAATTTTTCCCAAGAAAATCGTCCTTAGTTCTCCACAAACTATTGCAAGTATAGAAAATTCGCAAGTAGATAAAATTCACAAGAATAGGAGAACTCACTTTTATTTATGTTGACCACAATTTGATTTTGCATATTCGTTGAAATTTACAAAAAACTCTTTGTCAAAATTTTGATGAAAACTCAGGTTCATCAAAATTTTGACGAACGTCGGGGATAGAATTTTAAAAAAATCAAAATTACACATTAAATATCACAAGTACCCAATAATACATCAAATTATACATCTTTAGTTGGAAATATTCATCAGATTTTGCAGTCAAATGAGTTAGTGGTTGCTGAGCTTGCTATTGTTGTTGCACCAATAATGCTTGTTGTTGGGTTGCTAATCGGGCTGCTTCTTTTTGCTCTTGGTATTGTTTTAGTGCTTGCTATTGGGTTGCTCATTTTTGTGTGAGGTATTGTGATTTTTCTCATGCTTGTGCTTGAGCCTAGGCTTGTGCTTGTTGAGCTTGGTATTGGGCTTGAGCTTGCGCTTGTGAAATTTGTGCAGCTTGTGCAACTTGTGCACCCTACACTGCTTGAGCCGCTTGGGATGCTTGTTGTTGTTGTTGCAATAAGGCTTGGGATTATGCAACCTACTATGCTTGTTGCACTTGTTGTATAGATTTGGTGGCTTGAGCGGCTTGTGCTGCTTGCTGAGTAGCTAGTTGTTCTTGTGCTTGCTGAGTGGCTAATTGTGCGGTTTGTCAGTTTTGGATTTGCTGGAGTGCTTTTTGATAAGTAGCTTGCTGAGCGGTTTGCAATGCAATGATGTATTGGTTTGATGTTTTTGGATTTGGTGGTGGTGGTGGAAGAGGTGGGTTTAGAATGGTGCTTGTTGTGGTGATGAGAGGCATCATCATATTGATGTTTGGGATTTCAGTGGGGGATGGTGCGATTGATATGCTTGGTCCTTGAGAGACCATGTTTTGAGATGTTTGGGGGATGGTTGATGATATGGTGGTGGCTTGTGTTATGAGGATTTTTGCCATCTATTGTTGCAATGTCGATGGAAAGATGGGAGGATTTGGTATGATGCCTTGATTAATGCCTGGTGGGCTGGTTTGATTTGTTTGATTGATGTTTGGTCTAAAGGGGGAAGCCCTAAACCAAGAGGTGGTGTGGATATTGGTGGAAATGGTGGAAATGTGAGTGGCATACTCCCTTGGGGGAATGATGAAGATGTAGGATCAAAGATGCCCCCTGGTCCAAATAAGTCACCCTCTCCTTGTGAGGTTATGGGGAGAGAGGTTTGGGGTGTTTCACAAAAAGATGATGATGGATCATTTAGATTGTGAAAGGTGAGAGGGACATATGGATGTGATGGATTTTGTGGGACGGATTTCCCCAAGATGGTATTTGTGTCCAAATCTTGATTGTTTACGAGGGGATGTGTTTGCAATGAATTGAGAAATGTACTTCCCTTGTTATCAATGGGTTGTGTTGGAGCAATAGATGATGTAATTTGCGGGATGTTTTGAGTGACGTTTTGGATTGGGGGTGTAGATAAAATTGGGGGCATGGATGAAATTGGAGGCATGACCCCAAAAGATGGTTCCAAAATGGTGCTCACATCAAAATCAGAAGGGAGCTTAGCCCCTTTCTTTGCTAATTCAAGCATGTATAGTGAGGGATTAAGTCTCATCATGTTGTTGATAATTTATGATTCTTGGGATTTTGGACCATCTCAGTGATTTCCTCTTGTGACATCCCAAAGGGATTATTGGTAAGATCCTCCACTTTACCTTCCTCTTGTGGATTTTGTGATGATGAAGGAAAGTTAGTTAGAGTATTGCTTGATCTAATGGGATTCATTTCAGAATGGTTTGACTTAAGTCACTTGAAGTGGATTTTTCTTTGTTGGCTTCCATGTTCCTCTTGTGTTGAGATCTAGTTTGCACCATAAAATAGGGATCAATTTTCAAGAATGTGGGAGATGAATCTCTAATTCTTTAGACTAATCTAACTCTAGGTACAAAAAATAAAATTTAGGATATTTTAAGGATCAAAGGTGAAATGATGAAGATGTGTGAAAGATGGATGATGTGGAAGTTTGAACTCTTAGAAGATCTTGAGGGAGATACTAGAATTTTAGGAATTTTGGATTTTGATTTTTGGATTCTTGGATTTTTTGGATTGACCTTGATTTGATTTTGGATAATGAAAAAATAGATCCCAAGATGTTGGATGTTATATATGGGAGGGACTTTCTCACAAAATGATAATTTGATTAAGTGTAGGGAGAAGGATGCATCTACCCACACCTAACCAAACAAGATGATAATTCAACTAAGCATATGGAGAAGGATACATCTACATATACCTAGCTAAACAAAATGATTTGATAATTTTGACTAAGCACATGAAGAAGGATGCATCTACATATACCTAGCCAAAGAAGATTGATTTTTTGATGTTTGATTCAAGGATTTTTATTTGTTTCAATGATTTTTGATTTGCGAAAAAGTCTAGCATGGAGGATGATTTCAAGATTTTCAAGAGTTGATGGTGAGATGATTTTGGTGTTGATGTTTTGAAAGATGGATGAAAGTTTTGATTTTTATCCTAGGTGTACCTAAAAAGACTCTTGTTTACAAGACCTCGGTTTTGAAGAACATGCTTTACTCTAAACAAGGTATTCAAATTCCCGAAAAAGATTTGGATTTTCTTGACAAAAGAACTCATACAAATTGGGATTGTTTCTTGAAGCTCTTTTGTAAAATTCGAAAAGTAATCTTCATCTAAATTCGTAGAGTGTTGAGAGACACTTTTGATGTTATTTTGGACTAAGAGCTTTTATCTTTGGTTTCTAGATTTTGATCTTGTGTGAAATCATTGGAGACACATGTGTGGGGTTCAATTGTTCTTAGCTTTTCTTAGTGAATTATTTTTACCACAAACACTTCTTGATTAAGTTTTCAAACTAAAATGTCTAATGTCTTAACTTATTCTCATTCCACAAAGTACATTATGTGGAACTTTGATGAAATCAAGGCAACAGTTACCTATTGTTTACTTTAGTAAGCAAATTGAGATATAAACCCAAGTGTTTAGAAACCTCTAAGGATAGAATCCCAAGGGCAAGCAATAAGGCATGATTTGGTAAATTGTATTTACTTCCTAAAGGGTTTGAAGCTTTGATGAAAATTTTAAATGTTTGTTTCCCAATGTTTTCGAACAAGCAAAGTGTTTTGTAACCAAGAACAACCCTATGGCTATGAAAGACTGTATTTGTTGAGTCCCCACTTGGACAAGTCTAGCTATGCTTATTTTTAGCGAATGGTTAGATGCTTGACCTCACTGGCTCCATTCCACGACACTCACTTATACAGGGCAGCCAAGCATCAGGACCCATGAAACTCCCATGCATACTTTCCATTTCTACTAAAGATCGTAAAAGTGTGGGGCGGCTTCAGAATGACCATTCCTGCACCAACACATAGATAGGGATTTTGGCCTTTTCTACACAAGGGTTTTAATTCATACTTTCTGTTCATAGGGATTGATCCATGCGGTGAGAGACCATTGCTACCCTTCTCGTGGGAACCAACTGCGTGATATTGGCCTTTTTTCCAATATCCACACTTATATACCGGCTGCAAATACACTTGGCTTTAGCATGTTACCAATTGGGTCATCCCCTTGGGTGAGTACTTTTTCCCCAAGGCAGGCCCTCTAGGATAAACAAAAGCGAGCAAGTAATATCCGTAACTCGATCAATATTTGTTGCAATACAAAGAGAGAGAATATACGCAATACCCTCCACTCACACTTGCAAGATGTGTTGTTAAATTTTAATCTCAAAATGAAATGTGGAGGCAATTACATTACCCAACTTAAGACCACCAAAAAACCTTTTGATTCTCAAGATTTTCATGAGGTGCGAGAGAAGCGCATACATCCTTTCAATGGTATTACTTTGAGTAAGCAATTACAAGACAAAGAAGCACTTGTTCATTTTAAATCCACAGAGCAATAATGACTTCTTTTTAAGCACCAAAGGAAATGTGAAAATTTCCTTGTTCAATTGTTAATCCTCAACCAAATCTAGTGAGTTTGTCCTAAAGTTATTTTTAAGCCCTTTTTGTAACAAAGATTGAAGTGTTCTTTTTAGAGCCCAAAAGGAATTTAGTAGGTCCTAAGCACATGAAAGACAAAAAAAATTTAAGAGAATTTGTGAATTTTGTAAGAGTGTCAAACAAACACTAAAGTGTTCAAAAACACTTTGTATCATGAGAGATTGATGTCATCATGCCTCTTTTCTCCTTCACCTTTGATCAAGCCAACCTTTTACTATACTCCAGTGGTGGAGTCTGCATAGGCGGTGCAGTTTAAAAAACCCAGCGGTGCTATATGGCACTTGTCAGTTAGCGTCACTCTGCAGCAAGGACAAAGATTGTGATTGCGTCCCTATTTTTCCTAGTAGTGTAGTTTGGAATTTAAAAATTCAAGCATGTGAGAATAGACTTAGTGGTGTTGTTTAAGATTTTGAAATCTAGGCGGGAATACCAAGGCGTCATAGTTTGAAATTTGGAGTGGTGCTATATGGTGACACTAGTGAGGTAGCGGTTCTGAATAGTGACACTAGTCTGCTAGCAGTGGAGTTCCCTGTAGACACAAAAGTAGAAAAAAAAAGCATAGAATTTGATGAAAAAAAATGATTTAAACTTCTAGTTTTCCCTCCTTCTAGAGCAAAAATGTAGAGCCAAGATCCTAGTACCTACAAGACACAACAAACAAACGTATTAGAAGATTCAAATGCAAGCTAAGATCAAAGTTCCCCATAAAATCCATTAGCAATGCTTAAGATAGGAACAAAAGCAAGAAAAAAACTAAAAAAAACAAGGAAATAGATCAAATCCTATTAAAAACATGCAAAATCTTGATCTTATGGGCGAGTTGGTGCCAATTTGATGTGAAAATTTTCCCTTTCCCAACTCCTATGCAAGCTTTGATGATTTGATGATGATTGATCCAACTTTGTTGAAGATTCAAGTATGCTCCAAGATGAAAGACCTGCATAACCTAGCTAAGACTTGATGAAATGGATGAGAATTGCTATGCTTGAGTATGGATTTGAGTATAGTAAGTTTGTTCAAATGGTGGATGATCAAATGAGGAAAGAAGCCTCTTATTTATAGAATGATAAGATGGAGAAATTCCCAAAATGAAGCAATGTGGGACTAAATTTCAACCAATGGAAAGATGCCACTTATCAAGAGATGGATGGATGAAAGATGTGCACATTTTGATGAATGTTCCCATAAATGCATAAATTTGAAATTTGAAAATAGTGAAATGACAAGGAAGAGGGAAAAAGGAATGACTTAAATGCCATTTGGATCAAGGAAAAAGGACTTGTAAGATGAAATAAATGTCTTGTTGGAAGGACTAAGTCCACTTGGAGGGATTTCAAATTTGAAGGAATATTCCTCTATTATGCAATGTTGAGAGAAAATAGAGATTTAATAAATGAATTAAATCTATTTTCATGTGCAAGTGGCAAAAGCTAGAGGATGGGACATGGATTAGAATTAAATTAATCAAGGGTTAATTAATTTAATGAGGGATTAGATGATGTGACAAATTTGACTTAGATTTATGGGTTAATTTAAATCAAAAATGAGAAGAATGTGATTTTTGAAATAGTTGAATATATATTTTGTTTTATTTAACTAAAGGGGATGATTAGTTAGATTAAATCAAATAAGGTTTTAATTTATTTAATTTAATGAGATGACTTTAGAGATTAATTAAATAAAATTGATTTATTTAATTAAATAAAGAGCTAGGGTTAATTAGATCAAATTGATTGATTTAATTAATGAGAGAGAACGACTTAATCAGATAAATGATTTATTTAATTAAGAGAGGAAAATTGATGAATTTAATCAAATAAGGGTATTTGATTAAATGGTCAGACAAAGGGATGATTTAGGATGAAATGGTGTTAGTAATCAGGATCAAGTATGTTGGTATATTTTCCATGTCTACAAATGGATATAATGGGATGTCCATACGAGTATGACGACATATGTATAGAGATGCATATATGTATATAAATGATTATTATAATACTATGCTTGTCTATCATGTTGCTAAATAATATATATATGTTTGTATATATATATATATACTAATACACACGTAAGTGTAAAAGCTTAATAGAGGAATGTGTGAGTGTGTATGTATATATATATATATAATGTATTATTATTATGTTATTGTTATCTTGTTTATATTCATTTGTATATTGATTATAAATACATGCTTTATTGACATCTGACAAATATGGATATTTATACTAACATATATATACATATACACATATATACATATATATGTGTGTGTACTAATATATATCTATATATATGTATGTATATGTACATGTGTATATATGTTATGTATATATATATATATATATATATATAAATGTTATATATGGCTTTGAAGTTGATTATCATAAACAACTTAGAGGCTGATTTAATAAACTAAATCAAGGCCGAAGTATGATATAGTTATGATTGTATTCTTAAGCCGCATTTTACTCTTGCGGTCTGTGTATATAAAGAGTTTGTAATCTACAAAAAATGAGCAACCATTAAGTCGATGTAAGATGATAGAATAAGTTGACACCTTTTGTGGAAAGCTCGTGGACTTAGTAAACTCTAAATGCCATGTTATTAAGCATAAACCGACATCTGTAAAAGGTGTGTAAGGTAATGCATAGCAAGTTGATGACTTTGTCAAACTGATTTATTATGTGAATTGACTCATACCAAGACTTAGTCAATGCAAGCTTGGTGTTGCATATTTGATGTTGACTATTTCAGATATGATGGAAACCGTGCCAACTCAGTAAGTGAACATGGATGTTTAGCACCACCTTTGAATCCTTATACCTATAGATGTCCATTATGAAATGCAAACTGAATTCAATCATGTTTTTCTTTGAATTAGTCTCATATTGCTGTCAATCAACAAGGTCAATTTGTAGTTTGTTTTAGTTGAGTATGTGCTTACATGTTCACCACCTTTTAGCTATGATTTATGTGTTGTTGTGCATGCTAACTACTATCAAAAATCATGCCTAAAGTATAGGTTGAGAGGCCTTTAAATTTTTGTATAAATAGTTGTAGAGAAGGGGGAATTCACTACTCACGAGTTCTCTTCATTCAGAGAGCCTCGCGAGGTGAACTACCCTAAACTACCTAAAGGAACAAACACGAGATTTATAGAATTGGAAAGAGCATGCCACGAAGATTCTCTAGACAAACTGAAAAGCTCTCAGCCTAAGGACATCAGTGCGGGTTTGGGATGACAACGCAACATCTCTTTGGTGCGCTGACATCTGTATGGTCTAGAAAATGATTTTATCACAAAAAATAGCTAAATAATTGCTAGCCATCTGATTGCTAAGAACTTATAGAATTTGATAGAACTAAAATAAAGTGAAATAGATTATAAAGAGAATAAGATATAGAAAGGAAATGCTCACAACCATGCAAATGAAGAAGCCTCCAGCACGTGAAAGTCTTCAATACCTACATGCATAAGATCTAGAGAAAGTGTTGGGGTTGTATAGGGGTTTGCCTCAGTCAAACCCCTGTTTTGTTGTTCCCACCTCCACAAACAACTAGATAGATAAAGATAAACGAGAAGTAAGAAAATGCGATGTGATAAAAGAAAACCCTGCTTGAGGAGGAGAACCTGTATCAGAAAATGTAGGTGATAAAAACAATCCCTGCTTGAGGAGGAGAACCCATATCACAAAGTAAGTATGCAATAGATAGGGGATATGGAATCCTAGGATGCTTGCAAGAATGAAGTGAAGGAGATAGAGCTGCAAGGCTTAAGAAAGCCAAATGGGGAGAGAAAGGAAAAAAGAGAGAGGGCTGTGAGAGCCAAGAGAGCTACAAAGGGTGCTGCAAAAGCTTGAGAGTCAAGTGTAAGAATATGAAATCTTGGAGCTGTTGTAACAAATGAGGGAGATGTGTAAACAAGAGAATAAAGAGGGAAAAGCGAGAAGCCAAGATGGTAGAGTGA
This sequence comes from Sequoia sempervirens, assembly GCA_007258455.2. NCBI lineage: Eukaryota > Viridiplantae > Streptophyta > Pinopsida > Cupressales > Cupressaceae > Sequoia > Sequoia sempervirens. Next base: position 69,519 of record VDFB02265500.1, on the reverse strand, counting down.
AGCTAGAAGTTAGAGAGACCCAAAATGAATTAAAGAGAGCCCTTTTAAGGAGAGAAGAGAAGCAAAAAGAAGCTTCCCGAGCGGTTACAAGGCATCTCGAGCCGTTACCACTGACCAAAGGAGATGACAAGTGGCAAACATGCTTAGAGGTGGTCATTTGAATGTTGAAACATCGTAGGACACTAGTGCGGCATGCAGACGTTCGTGCGGAATGCTAGTGTCTGAACACATCACGTTACAAAACAACACGAACGGGAAAAGCATAAAGTTTGATGCAAAGCTGATGCATGGAGGGTAGCCACTAAAAAGGGGTGTTGAGCATCCTGAGAGGGGAAAAAGGCTGATGTAGGGGCAAAAATGAGCCTACAAAAGATGCTAAGGGAGTGGACACTAAATAATATACAAGAATGTATGTGAAAGTGCAAGGGGTGCAATTTTACGACATTAAAATAGTGAAGCTAGTTCACTTGTTTGGGAAAAATTCCTTGAGCAAGTTTCTGCATTCTATTTGCATTCCTATCTACATTATTCTACTTAACACAGTGAGTGAGAGCTTTGAGCATTAGAGAGAGTTTGTTTTTATTTTGAGAGAAATATTTTCCAACTTGTGAGTTATAGGTTATTGTGACTTTGTTGGAGGGATCAATTCCAAGCTAGCTGCTATTTTGGAAGTGTTGTATTTGTGGCCAGTTGATTGGAAAGCTTATCATAGGAATGATGATATTCTTTCTTTGTTTGCATTAGTTTTGAAATTATTGTTTGTTTTGAAGTCTATTATGGTTACATGCATTTAGAGAAAAGTATTATTTACTTTGAAAGAAAGTAGAAGTTGCGCACATACTATTTGTGAAATGCTTTTAATTACTCCATAATAGGAGGATTATGTTTATAATAAGTATTACATAATAGGTATGAATAAGCATGTGAATCATAAGGATTATTCATAGCTTAAACCCTTTAGTCGAATGGAATCATCTATTGTTATGATGACTCTTTGATTGAGGCCATGCATTGTGTTTGTATTTAATCCATGATAGGAGGATGTTTGTCATAGGTATTAATATTATACTAGATATGATTAAACATGGGTAGCTTAAGGATTACTCATAGCTAGATATTTGATTATGGTATATGGCTAGTAGGTTACTCCTGGGATTATTGTCCAGAGAAGGGAGGGAACTAATAATTTACTTAATGAGTTGTGTTACCTTAGGTTTGTGTTAAAGAGATAGGTTATCGTAGGGATTAACTAACCCGTGGAGAGGTATTACCTAAAAGTCAAAATGAGCTTGTAATAATGTAAGTGAATGCTAGACCTTCACTCTAAGTATTGAGTGAGAACAATTTGGCCAAAGTAGTGTGATTGCCCAGGGCTCCACTGCTAGTTCACCGTGTCCATTTAAACATGCATGAGGGTTACCTAGCATAGGTTATAAATACTAGTCATGTAGAGCACAACACTAATCTTAGAATGGTATGTCATATGAGGTTACCCAACCAATACCTTCATTGAAGGGTAGGGCCATCTATCATTGATAGATGTGCGGGGTATTGCATATGATTCTGTGGTTGGCGTAAAAGTGCTTGAGTGGTGCTTCTGCTCCTTAGCAGGCAACAAAAGACCAATGTTTTGAAAGGTGGATTCCTGGACCATCTATATATCTTATGCTCTGAAGCTCAATGGAGATGTATTTGTAATTGTCTACATTCTTGGAATATTGTAATTTGTGAAATTATTATATTAGAATCGAATCCTTATTGAATATTGTATGACATCTTTGTTCAATATGATATCTATGTTTTGGGAAGATTTGTATAATTACTTGGAAATTGCAATAAAAAATTCTAATTTGTGTTATTGCAATTATGCAAGTAATTTACATTATTAGAAGAATTTTTTTTATTACTATGTCATGGAATCATGATTTATTCACTTAAGGTGAAAACATTAGAAATTTTACTATGAAGAACATCGAGGTTGTTACAATATATCCCCTAAATGGTAATGGTGAAAGCTAGCTAAGCCCTATCATACCATGGATAACTTCTAAAATCTATTATCTTCGTTCTACTAGCCACAACAAACTAGAACCTAAAATATGATGGTTAACTCCTAGTATCTATTACTTGCACAATATTGGTGACAACCAATTAGATTGTTTCTACATAATATCATGGATATCTCTTAGCATCCTTCACCATTGTGCTATTGTTGAAAACTAGCTACTCCATAAGATATGACAAATAACATTTGACATCTATCACTTGCATGGTATTGGTGATAAATAGCTATTTTCACTTGTATTAGATTCAATTTTAACACGTGGGGTCATCTTATAATGAAGTACACATAATAAACACATTAGAAGATTTCATATTTATTGATTGAGTTGACCTAGTCATATTTCATATAAAGTGATCTATAAACATACACATATAGTCCTATAGGTCTTAGTTCAAAATTTATAAACAAAAAAGAATCACATTGAACCCACATGAGTTGTTCTTATATGAATACATAAGAATATTTATAATACTACTCATATATATAATCAAAGTCTATTCACTTCATTTAGTTGCTAACCATAAACCCATTATTTAGAAACATTATTTATTAGATAAAAATTAAACCTCTAATAGTACTATTAAGCAATTTCCTACTTTTTAATATTTCAATAATATATACTATTAATTGCCCAATTATAGGAAATGTCGTAATAAAGAATATTGTTCTAAACTCAACACAATATCAAGCATATAGCTTAGAGAGCAAGTATACCCTCCATACTAAATAAGAGTAAACATTGTTCACAACATTAGATCATATTAGCCTAATTTTGTATTATTATTAGATACAAATTATTAATTTTTCTTAACTCATCCATAGACATGTCATAACCAAGTTTATCATGCCCTTGTGTTTTTGGAAGGGTAGACCTCACTAGGTCTTGAGGCTAACACATACCCGCATATACTTGTTAATGAACCAATATATAAGGTAGTGTTCAAAACATAACTCCAATTATTTTAGTTTAGATAATATTTAGAGGCATCCTCACACATCAATATTAGGATAGACCTCAATGGAAGTGACTCTATAAGTTCATCTAATATATTTGAGTAGATTTTGAAAAGCTAAATATTATTTAAACCTCAAAGTAGATAATCTTGATGATTATAGATTGCGTCTCATTAGCTTGAACCTATATATAGTAGGGTCATACTAATTGCAAGGATGGGTTCTTAATCAACTAATGCATAATTTAGCCTCTAGCAGAAGCATATTATAGAAGGAAGGTTGATAAAACTTTTAGGAACACTCAAACCTTGGGAATTACCCAAAAACCTCCTTATGAATTTGGATTACAAGGGCATCCTTCATCCAAGGGCTACCTACATTTTCTTCTAAAAGGGATTGAAGTCCCATGTAGTTCTCCTCATAACAATGATGTGGGAGCATCCAATGGTGTAAGGGCAATCTTGCATCACCCAAAAATAGTTAAATTTCAAGTTTCTTGGTTTTTAGATGTTTTTACATTTTTGGATACCCTTTTCGTCATAATGAAATTCCCAATTTATGGTTTTTATTTTTTATTCCTGGGTTGAAAGATATTGTAGTTTTAGTTTCCCAGATTTGAACCTAAAAATCTTTCGAGTTAGATTTGAGGCACTTAGAGTTCCCGGAATGGCCCCGAAACTTGCTGAAATCGACGTAGCGGATTTCAAGTGCGTTATTGACTTCGAGACCTTTCCAATGGTTCAAACGGTTCACGAATCGGAGTCTCGGATCAAAAGTTATGGCCCCGGGAAGTTGGCGCTCTTTCTAGAAGATACAATTGCAAATGCTCTTTTGAAATTTGAACTTCATGTTGTAAATTTTTGGCGCCAAACTGCCTAAACTCAAATTTGAATGTTGTTTTGGCTCCAAACTAATGAGGAGCTCTATTTATGGGTGGGTTTCTAATTTTTGGATTGAGATCCTCTGCATGTAAGAAGCTCCATTTTCTGAATAATAAAATTATTCTCTTGTTTGTGGGTTATTTTCTATGTCTCGGGTTGTGCCCTCATCAAGTGGTATTAGAGCTGGTTTTCTTGAGCATGTGGACAAATCGTCGATCGTGAGGCAGTTCGCACCAAGACCGTGGTTGTGGGTCGAGGTCAAGAAAGATTCCTCCAAGAGTGATGCCTGGTAGGAATTGTGGTGCTAGAGGTGGTTGAGGAAGCATAAATGCTGGTGGAAGAGATGCACTGGCAGCCCTCCAGAGACAGATTGACGCATTACAAGAGAAGTTGAGAAGAGGGTTAAACCCGAGGGAGGAAAGTGAGGATGAAGGAGAGGAAGAAGGTTCAAATGTAGAAGAGGAAGAAAAAACAATTGATCAAGACCAAATGTGGCTAATAAGGGCCATTTCGAAGATCGGGAAAAGACCTAGAGCAGAAGTACCCGGTTATTCTGGAAGTTTGAACCCGGAAGAGTTGATCGACTAGATCAATGAGCTAGAAGAATAGTTTGAGTATGAGGAAATAGAGGACCCAAATCAAGTTAAGTTTGTGAAAATGAAGCTGAAGGGCCATGCCAATATTTGGTGGAAAGAGGTCCAGTTGGAAAGAAATCGAAGAGGAAAAGGAAAGATCACCAGATGGGATCGCATGGTAGAGAAACTAAAGAAGCAGTTCATACCAGTGGAATACAAGTTAGATCTGTTGAAGAAATTGCAAGGGTTGAAGCAAGGAAGCAGATTTGTGAAAGAATATACTGAATATTTTCACAAGATAATCATCAGAACGGGTCACACAGAGGCCAATAAGGAGAAGGTAGCCTGATATCTTAATGGGTTACAACTGAGCATTCAGGAGGAGTTAAGCCTAGTCAGAATGACCACCATTGAGGATGTGTATCAGTTTGCTCTGAAGGTGGAAGAGAAGTTGAACAAAAGATTTGATGGCAAGCAAAAGGGACAAGGAGGTAAAAGCGGAAGAGGCAGTGGAAGACCTTCAGGAGGCCAAAATGATGATGAAAAGAAAAGTGAAGATGTGGGTACCAGTCGAAGCTAGAAGAATGATAACTTCGACCACCCTCATGATCAAAACAGTGGTGATCAAAGAGGTAGAGGATGAGGAAGATCTGGGTCATGACCTAGAAGAGGTGGTTTCAGAGGAACTTGTTTCCATTGTGGTGAAGAAGGGCATCAAGCCTATGAATGTCCACAACATCAAGGAAGGATAGACAAAAGGCCAGAAGGTCGTGGAAGAGTTGCACATGTAGATGAGGAAGCTCAATCCGAGCATTCAGATGATGCAGAAAGGGGAGAAGCCTTAGTGGTTAGAAGAGCCCTGGTGACTGAAGAGAAGGATCCAGAATAGAGGAAGAATCTATTTCGCACAAGATGCAAGTGTGAAGACAAATGTTGTGATGTCATTATTGACAGTGGGAGCACCGATAATCTGGAGTCAGAAGAGATGGTTGTGAATTTGAAGCTGAAAAGGGAGAGGCATCCACATCCATATCGGATTGCCTGGTTGCAGAAAGACCACAAAGTTTTGGTCAGTGAGCAATGCCTGGTAAAGTTCAAGATCGGAAGCTATCGTGATGAGGTACTATGTGATATCATCCCCATGGATGCATGTCACATGTTGTTGGGGAGGCCATGGAAGTTCGATAGGCGAGCTATACACAATGGCCATGCAAACACTTACTCCCTGATGAAGGATGGAGTCCATCATAAGTTGAAGCCCCTGAAGAAGGATGAAGAAAATGTATGCAGTAGTGCTAGAATTTGTTTTGTTGATGGAAGAAATTTTTTAGAAGGCATGACGCATGAGCATATGTGTTATGCATTGATTCCTAGAATGGATAAGGAAGATAGTGATGGGGTACCAGTAGAAGTTTTTGGGTTATTAAATGAGTTTCAAGAGATTATTTCTGATAATGTACTTGAGGGTTTACCACCAATAAGGAAGATTAGTCATCAGATTGACTTGATTCCTAGAGGCAGTTTTCCAAATAAGGCAGCTCATAGAATGAATCCAATAGAAAATGAGGATTTGAACAAACAATTTCAAGAGTTGTTGAGAAAGGGTTTGATATAGGAGAGTTTGAGTCCATGTGTAGTACCTGCAGTACTAGCACCAAAGAAGGATGGGGAGTGGAGGATGTGTATAGATTCCTGAGCCATAAACAAGATAACAATCAAGTACAGATTTCCCCTGCCAAGGATGGATGACCCTGAGTGGAGCTTAGTACTTCAAAAGATTGTTTTGAAGAGTGGATATCACCTAGATTTGGATTCGAGAGGGAGATGAATGGAAGACGCCTTCAAGACCAAAGAGGGCCTATATGAGTGGTTAGTCATGCCTTTTGGGCTAACCAATGCATCGAGCACATTCATGCGGCTCATGAATGAGGTACTAAAAGAATTTATGGGAAGTTTTGTTATTGTGTATTTAGATGATATTTTGATTTTCAGTAAGACGTTGGATGAGCATCTGATGCATATTCAAGAGCCTTTGAGAAGTTAAGAGAAGAGAAACTATTGATTAATCTGAAGAAGTGTAGTTTTGTGAAGATGGAGTTAGTGTACTTGGGGTTTTGTTGTCTCACAGAAGGTCTCAAGATGGACCCGAAGGTGAAGGCTATTCGGAATGGCCTACCCCAAGAACTACTACCAGGTGAGATCTTTCCATGGTTTGGCTAGTTTTTATAGAAAGTTCATTAGAAACTTCAATACATTGTGGACCCTAATTCGGAAGGTGATAAAACAACCTATTCTAGCTTCCTCCCAAATTTCAACGAGTGTTTAGGTGGATTGTGATACCAGTGGTTGTGCCATTGGAGTAGTGTTGAGCCAAGAAGGTAAGCCCATTACCTATTTCAGTAAAAAGTTAAATGATGCCAAAAGAAAGTATTCGGTATATGATCAGGAATTTTATGCAATAGTTCAAGCATTAAAGAAATGGAGACATTATTTGTTGTCGAAGGAATTTGTTCTATATACTGATCATCAGGCCTTGCAGTACCTAAATAGTTAGGGAAAATTAAATTAGAGGCATATGAAATGGGTAGAGTTTTGCGAGTTATACCTTTGTTTTGAAACATAGGAGTGGGAAGTCAAATAGGGGTTGAGGATACTTGTAAGTAGGAGGCATACATTGATGACAAAGATGGATTAAGTAGTTGGGTTCAATGAACTCAAGATCTTTAATGTAGAAGATCGATTTTGTAGAGGCTTACTGGAAACTTAAGAACCCATTGATTAGACGGGACAAGGTGGCTACATTTCATAATCCAGAATGGCATGTTATTTAAGGGAAGTCAATTGTGTATCTTGAGGAGTTCCATGAGGGAAAACCTGATAAAGGAGAAGCATGGTGGAGGAATGGCATGACATTTTGGTCGGGATAAGACCATTGCCATTATCAGTGAGCATTATTGATAGCCTCGTTGTCATGGGATGTAAGAGAAGTTTGTAGCCTGAAAGCTGTAGGGTATGTCGGATGGCTAAAAGGTGATCGAGTCTGGAGACTTATATCAACCCTTGCGGAGAGGTGGGAGGTTATAAATTATGGACTTTGTTCTTGGTTTTCCAGGGGGACACAGCGAGAATGATTCAGTCTTTGTGGTGGTTGATAGGTTTTCGAAGATGGCACATTTCATTCCATGTCAGAAGACCCATGATGCAGTCCACATTGCTGAATTGTTCTTCAAAGAGGTGGTGAGGCTACATGGTCTACCAAAGAGTATTGTTTCAGATCATGACACCAAATTTTTGGGGTACTTTTGGAGGACCTTGTGGAAGAAGCTGAAGACAGAGTTGAAGTTCAGTTCCGCACACCATCCACAACAGTTAGAGTGACGAAGTTATTATGAGTCCCTAGGTAACCCTAGAGATGTTTGGTAGGGAGATAAACCTAGGGATAGGACTTGTTGTGATCTTACCCTAGGCAAGAATTTCTTACAACAGTGCAATCCATGAAACCTTTGGTAGATCCACCATTCAAATTGTGTATGGGGTGGCTGAGGAACAACTCGAGAGTCAGGAAGATGGACCAAGAGAAAGAAAATAAGTCTTTGAAGCCGAGAAGATTTTGCGAGGAACACATCAAGGATATACATGGCAGAAGGTAAAGAGAATATATTAACAAGATGAATATACGGTATAAGGCTAAGGTAAGATGAGAGGGAGGTACAAGGAGTTTCAGATTGGTGATGAAGTGATGGTCCACTTGAGGAAAGAAAGGTTTCAGTGGGAACATATAACAAATTGAAGATGAAGAAGTTCGGTCCCTGTAAAATTTTGAAGAGGCATGATTCAGGGAATGCATATGAGGTAGAGTTACAAGATGGATTCAACATTTCCCCTATGTTCAACATTTCAGATTTGACAAAGTATCATGAAGGTGGTGCGGAGGAAGTACCAGCGATGAGCGATTATTAGATTCCTAGCACCTACGCCCGGAAAAGGAGGAGATGGAAGAAATCCTGGATAGTCGTGGGGGAAGGAGTACCAGGAATAGATAGTATGAAGAATATCTGGTGAAATGGAAAGGAAGGCCTGTTGAAGATTCATCCTGGTTTCCTAAGGTAGAGGTTGACCGTTTGGGTTTTCCTCCACCATCTCGAGACGTGGCGAAGTCACTTTTCAAATTACCTTGGGTGTCAATGCGAGAGGAGCATCCGTGGTGTAAGGGCAATCATACCCAAAAATAGTTAAATTTCAAGTTTCTCGGTTTTAGATGTTTTTACATTTTTGGATACCCTTTTCGTCATAATGAAATTCCCAATTTACAGTTTTTATTTTATGTTCCTGGGTTGAAAGATATTGCAGTTTTAGTTTCCCAGATTTACACCTAAAAATCTTCTGAGTTAGATTTGAGGCACTTAGAGTTCCTGAAATGGCCCCAAAACTTGCCAAAATTGGCGTAGCAATTTTAAGTGTGTTATTGACTTCGAGACCTTTCCAACGGTTCAAACGGTTTGCAAATCAGAGTCCCGGATCAAAAGTTATGGCCCCGGGAAGTTGGCACACTTTCTAAAAGATACAATTGCAAATGCTCTTTTGAAATTTGAACTTCATGTTGTAATTTTTCGGCGCCAAACCGCCTAAACTCAAATTTGAATGTTGTTTTGGCTCCAAACTAATGAGGAGCTCTATTTATGGGCGGGTTTCTAATTTCTGGGTAGCTTTTTGGGGACAAGCTTGCATATTGCGAAAGGGTTATTCTGTAGCTTTCTGTAACTTGCATGTGTTGTAGAACTTGGGGATTGAGATCCTCTGCATGTAAGAAGCTCCATTTTCTAAATAATAAAATTATTCTCTTGTTTTTGGGTTATTTTCTGTGTCTCGGGCTGTGCCCTCATCAAATAATCTCTTAAGGAACATACACAGGTTTCAATACCTTAGGTTTCATAACCACCTAGGTAATGTTACTCATGAAAGTGAAAGGGAAAATGTATTATATAAGGAAAACCATAGAAATGATTAAAATCCATAATGTAACAAACCATGATTTACCAATATCCACTTGAAAACAAGGCCATAACTCATCAAGTTTTATTGATTTCTATTGCATATCCCTATAGAGTTCCATTTAATGATTCCCAATAGTTAATAATACTTAATGATAAGTAGGGAAACCCAACCAACTTCTCAATTTAGTAAGTTTGAAAGTTATAAAACTTCCCTCTAGGGACATCAAGATCAATAATTAGACATCATCACCTTTAATATTCATAATTCAACATTAGCATCCCAAAATCTCTTATAGGTTCATCTCATTGACATAGAGGCTAGGGTGATTACTTCTAACTAGGAATTATCTTTATTTGTAATGACACATTTTTACCATTATCATATAGTTCAATCATAAACATCAACAAGCCACAAAGGAAGTACATGTGACCTCATAGGTCTTACAACATAGTTATATCTTTTCCTTAGCTATGAATAGTACTCATGTCATACCTAAGATAGCTAAATAAGACTCCATTTATGAATTCAACCAAGGATCTCACAATTAACCCAAGCAACTAATAATTCCAGTATATGCAACACAAAATACTCAATAGATGCAATGGTAAGACCATACAAAGTTTCCATTGCCATGGTACAATTTTATTTTTCTATAATATAGCCTAAGAATAAGTATCCTCACATAGCAACATTGTATGAATTGAAGGTAACCAAAACCACAAAGAGAATATCATCCTTAAACATCATTATTGGCTTCCAACACTAAATGAAAATTTCAAGGAATAATGCATAGGCAACTATTAGTGCAATTGAGTGTTATCACATCTACCTAATTTAACTACAACATATGGAAAATTTTGACATAGATATTTAGCATATACTATTGCGATTTTTTTTAAACACGTGGACACGTGCATTAAATATACTTTCACATTTAGCAAATGTAATAATTAGTTGATTTAGGAGAAATGCATGGATTCAAGTCTAGTTTAAATGATGTAGATGTGAATCCTTTTTCCCTCTACAAGAGTTTTATCACAATCACATGATTTAAGGAGATAAGCACACACTTCAACTTGTTCATTACACCAATTTGAATTATTTACATGTACTAACATATAAACATTGTAATATGAGACTTAAATTAAAACTATGCTAGCTATAAAATTTACTAGTTTATTTAATCTACACCCAACTTAGATGATTATAAGTCTTGCTTATTATTTTACAAAAATTGATTGAGACTTACAATACTTTCCATTTTAGATAATATTAAAGATATCTATATTGAAATGAAATACCAAAAAAACCACAAATTAAACCAATTTAATACTCAAACAATTATCAACACAATATTTTCAACTTAATTCACCATCAAACTCACTATTCTATTAAGCTACAACAAATAGGGGAGAGGGGCCTATAGTGGAGCACCCTAACTTCGTGTTTCTCAAAATCCTACGTGGAAATTTCAAATCACTCCCAATTATGTACAACAGTTTATTTGGAAACTCATGTGCTTCTGTATTTCATTTTAGGGTGACATCATCAAATATGATGCCACATCAGCATGCTTTTTGTTGAGGTATCCAAAAAGATCCCAAAAAAAAGTGAGACCAATAGTGGTGCACTAAGTCATTTTTATTGGTGCACTAATGTGGCATCGCATGATTTGTCACTTTACATGCTTTATGGATAAAAAGTGTTTTGCAATTGTATATTAAAGTGCTCCACTATGGAGCCCACTGAGGACTACTTCTATCCCCACTATTAGACCCTGCTCCATTATAGGCCCCTCTCCCCTAGCAATCAATCAAAATTTCATAGAAAAGAATGTAAGAAATGGTTCCATTATACATAATTCAAATGAGAGTTCAAAGTATGGATTACCAATGTCATGTGACTCCGTCCTAGGAGCTCCCTCCAACACAATGCAAGAACACACAAAATCACATTGCACCAACAACAAAGGTGCCTAAACAAGAGGAAAAAGCATCCGAAAGTGGTGGCCAAGGTAACAGTATCAACATCATCATTGGCGCCAGAGATTTTAGCAGCATTTAGCACCTTCGTAGCCCATGAATGGCAGTAATCATGGTGTCTCAATCGGACGGTTTAGATCTCCATAGCGTCCAAACCATCAACTATTCACTCATTTGTTTGAGCCCTTTCTAAGACAAGGATAAACATTCCAAAGTCCAGCGGTAAACCACCCCAGTTGGGCCTAAAGGCTCTTGATTAATAAATTAATCTTAAACACTACGCTCAACCCTCGCCCTCCTCGGTTGACTATCGGCTCGACTTGTAGCTGCTGTAGCTGTATGGGTATGGCATGCACTGGTACGTACTAGTGTGGTAGATAGTATGGAGTATGGCAGGAAGTCAGTACACTGCCGGTGAACGCATTAGATTAACATGCTGATCAGTCACTGTGCATAGAATGTTGTAGTGGTACCACTCTGGTCTGCTCTCCTCGGCCCCAGCTATATATGTGATCAAAGTTTTTGTCCATATCATAGACAGATCCAATCGGGGTTGGCTTACGACAGAAGCTCGAGCAGGAGCGAGGCCATGAATAGAATGGAAGTTGAGAAGCAACCGCGAGAGTAGAAGCTTAGAATGAAAGACTCCTCTCCACTCTCTTTTTTTGAGCGGTTGTTAATGGATGAGTTAGGACCTCAAATTATGGCTCATTGGTTCAGGTATGTTATTTCCAACATCTTCCATAAGCCACATTCTAGGTGATTAGGGCTCCTAACGTATCCTAGCTTTGATATTATGTTGAACTCCTACTTGTAGATCAGCCAAGACTTAACTTAGGACCTTCTATTTTTTATTGAAGTGCTCTATTATTGAACTACTGGTCTCTTTGTGGTTAGTCCATTGTTGGTTTGGGTGTGGCTTATTTCTAACACCTTTCAAGTACACTTGAGTTGGCCTAATGGTGAACTTGTTCTCTTGAAAGAGACGTCACAAGTTCAAATCTTACATGGGATAAGGTATGTACACCTTATTTGTAGCACAATTAGGTGCCTCCTACATGGAGTATGAGGCAGTCCTATATATTATAAGCTATTTGTGAACCCAAAACATATCGTCCGATATTGTAGAGTATAAAAAGATCCATTTCAATTTACAACATTCTTTGCTTGCATCTAGTCTTGAGTTCTCTTCTCCTCCCACAAGTCTAACAAAATTCCTCCATCCTTTAAGTTTCGATGGATGAAGATTCTTAGCCTATTCAAAGCTCTCATTATTCATAGGTAGGGAGGATGCTAACAAAAGTAGTAGAGTTTTTATTATATGTATCAATTACAATTTTTTGAAAGTTTGCATTGCCTTTATTGCATGCCCTTCCCTTGTCCGTTCGTACAAGATTGATTAATATCGAGAGGGGGATTCCATTCCTCATAATGGTGCTATAGTTCCCCTTCCTGGCACTATACCCCTATTTAAATGCATGGTCTCCCATCCTCTTCTTTTTGAATGAATTGGATTTATTTTTATTCTATTTATTTATTCTCCCCTCTTCAAAAATAAGGGATGTGACAACAACCCCTCCTGGGGGACAATTTAGAAATTTACCCTTGTGCTAGAGGTTTGTTATTATGGTCATTGACTCTATCAAAGATTAGGATGTTATTCTTTGTGATCAATTCTAGGTATGGGGAAACATACTCTCATGCTCAAACCTTGGAATTTCACTTTCAATACTTCCATTGAATCATTCAAGATCTCGTTTATATGGGCTTACCTCCCAAATCTTAATAGAAAAACTTTGAATGTTGTGATGTCTAATACAAATCCATTGGAGGCAACATCCTCTCTACTCAAATCTATGTTTTCCTCATGGAAGAAGGTTCAAGAAAGAAAGATCCATCCAACCATAGATGTACCTTAGCCTTTGACACATATTGAGGGAATCAAAGCTAGAGTGTAGAATCTTGTACGAAATAGAAAGAAAGATCTAAGAAAAAAATATTTGGTTTTGTATGAAATGGTTCTTTGCTTCCATGTTAACATGGGCATAAATGAACAAAAAATGATGTAGTTTAATTTGGCCTATGAGCTAGTCTTTGTTTCATCAATCTATCTTTAGATTTAGATTCAACCTATTTTAAACATTTTTGACCACTTTGTCATAAGTCTTCATAGCTTGACCACTCAACCATTTTGGTCATGTAAAATATGTCTTTTTACCTATGTACAAGACAATAATCCAATTGTAATATCTTTCAAATATGAATAGAAAGGAAGAGGGCCCTTGCCCCTTAATTAATATTTTTTTAAAAAAAAAAGACATGTTATATAATTGATACCATCTCAACTTATTATTCTAGAGTAATTTACTCATCATTATTTATTGCTTTTATTTAATTTTATGTCATTAAAAAAAATAATGTAATTATTTTCTTTAAATCTATAATTTGCTTCAAATATACACTTTGAGATTCTTAGAAACACATTGTTAAGAGAAAAAAAAATATTTACAATAAAATTTATAGAAGTATTATAAAAGCTTTTTTTTCTTGTTTAAAAATAAGAAGAAATCCATCACTCTAACAACAATTACATGTTGCTAACATTTTTTAAACATTTTTGGAGACACAACTTTAAGTTCAATAATAACAAAATTTGTTTTTCTAGGTCCCCATGACAAGAAGTACTCCTTTAAGGGTTATAGGAGCAGTTTTTATATTCTAGATGCACATTTAACTATATTTATTAATTAATTGAAATTCTTTAGGGTTATTTAAAGAAAATTAGATCTCTATTTCAGCAATTTGCTATTTAATTTCTTTTAAATTTGTTGGGTTTACATGGTTGATTAGTCCCTCCATGTTTTGTTTCAATGCTATTGTGGGTTTTGTGAGTTCCACTTGTACTTTGCAGCATTAGTGTTGTTGCATTTCTTGTTCCTTAATTGCTTTATGAAGATTCTCTTCTCTTTTTTATCCAACTTTTGTAGAAAAAATTAAACATTATAAAAAACCCACCTTTATTATTAATAACACATTTTTTAATTTTTTTTACAAATTTATATTGAATTTTTCATCAAACTTAAAAAACTAACTATATGGCTATATTTTGAATCTTCTTAGGGGAAAAGATCTACTAGTTGAGCATGTTCGAATAGTTGTTATAGCAATTGTTGATTTAATGTTCAATATTTTTAACAATTTTGCACCAATAGTTGTGACTTTAAAGTTGTTAGTGTTGATGATGACTACCCATAACTGAATGAAATGTATTCCTTGAATCTAAAAAGCAACAAATCATTTGAAGGCATATCAAGATTCAATGCACTAATAAAACATGACTTAGTGCACAACTATCGGTCTAACCTTTTTTTTGGATCTTTTAGATACCTCAACAAAATGCATGTTGATGTGGTCTTGAAACCTTAATTATAAGTAGGGTACTTGTCAAGTAAGCTACTATTAAACATTAGGAGTGATTTGAAAATTTCAAATAAGATTTTGAGAAGCGCAAAATTAGGATGCTCAACTACTGAACCCTCTCCCCTAATTTACTGCAAATAAAAGTTTTTTACCTTTATTACACTAACTAATTATAAAGACTACTCCACATCCAGTAACATGTGCTTTCTAGAGATCTTAAAAATGGTGAATGACAGAATGTGCAAAACCAATCCTAATCAGTAGAAAAGTTGTAAGTCCAAGTCAGACAAAAATATATACTATTGTCTGTGTACATAAAGATTTGACTAGATATTTGGAAGTGACTTGAGAAAGTATAAATGCGTACAGAACAAAAACTAGTCACAAAATTCACATACATTCGGGCATGGGCAATGAATAAATCCATGCTTGTCCGAACACCTGCAAAAAGTGGTGATTGTAGACATTTGACAAATCTGAAAATCTAATATTTTCAGTACCATAGGCATTCATTTTGTAAGTACAAATAAAAATTGACAAACAATACGATCTATTACAAACAAAAGATGAAAATTTAATTTGTTTTTAGTATACATGAGGTGATAAAAACTTTGGACTTGCAGAAGATTCAAGTCACGCTTAATTTTACATAGTCCTCTGAGGCAGTAAACCTGCCACTACCATTGATCAAATGGTTTTAAAGAATGATAAATTTTCTACATTATCAGTAGCTTGTCCAGTACAATTATAGAGTCTCTTATGTGGTTTTACAATAAAGTTAGAACAGTAGAGCAAATCAATCAATTGCCCAGCTGGAAATAACTTGTCGTACACAGGAAAAAACTAAAAAGAATACAAACGAATGAAGAGTGCCTTTAAAGATCCAAAACTTGTCAGCATCTGTTGAGAGTTGAGACTGATTACACCAAAGGTGTTTACAGTGGCATCCAAAAATCCATGTAAATTTTTCGAAGCTTCATTTAAAATGACAAGCAGGTGGAAATCATGTGCAACTACAGTAGATATGAAACAAAACAATCAAAATAAAAAGATTTGATGAAACAAAAAAAATAAATAAAAGAGATTTGGTGAAAGAAAAAAAATCAAATCAAAGAGATTTGATGAAACAAAAAGAACAAATAAATAAATAAATAATAAAAATAATTCAAATATTTGCATAAACTGAAGAACAAATAAATAAATAAATAATATTTTTGATCGTAAAGAGAAATCAAAGATTTGATTACAAAGATAAATCAATCAAAAAAGAAAATTAGAGAATGATAACTCTCGATGTATTTTATATATATTAATATTTAATATATGTATAGTAGTATAAACTTCAACACTATTCTATGCACTGGATGTAAGTAGAAACAAAACTCAATGATGGACTCTACATAAAAAACAAGAAACCCCTACAATTTGTCATATTCAATCATAATCCAAGCAGTTAGGTTCTACACTTGTTAACTTTAAATATGTTAGCACTTACATTGTTAAAAGGCTTTAGTGGATTTGTTTTTATAAATTTAGAAGTTTATAATTAGAAAATGTATTAATTAATTTAATTTGATTTTGTTTTTCAAGTAATTATTAATGTTATTAGTTCATAATAGCATTATAAAATTTTAGATTTATGGGGATTCTTTTATTGTGATTAATTGGATGAGTGAGATTTACATGTTATATAATTATTTGTTGATGATTATCTATGTGGTGATAAAGTTTGCTCAATCAACATTTACTATTGTATCTTTTCATCATGTATACAGAGAAAGGAATGAAGAAGCTTTTGATAATATGAGTTAGGTTTTGAAGGGATCCTGAAACCCTTTACAATATACAATGACTGATACAAAATTGAAACAACACCACAACTATAGTCAAGGTGTCCTCTAAGAACAATGCCTAATAGTCCACACACCCAAAGTGATTTGGATACAAATACATTTTTAGGAAGACATCTCTTCCTTCTTTAGACAATTGTCCAAGACAAATCATTTTCCAAGTCCTCAAATCAAGGGAAGGGAAGGGGAGAGGAGAATCCTCTATTCTCACCTCAACCTATTCCACTACATGTGAAGAAGAAGAGTGTCTAATCAAAGAAGATAAAATTTGCATAGAATACAAAGGTGTGCAAGGAATAAGGGTTCCACCAGCACACTCCTCAAAAAGTTTCAAACTCAAAAAAATGAGCAATTATTGGAATGAATCCAAGAGGTGTTCCATTAAGAAACATGAAGAAAGCATTGAAGCTACATCTATCATAGAGGGAATCACACCTTAAGTAGGCCCATCAAGATTCGAGGAATTCATAGGAGAAACATAATCCTTAGAATTATAAAATTCAGCAATAGTCAAGTGATTAAGATGAACATAGCTAAACCCAACAACCTATGACAAGAGTTGGGCCAACTAGAAGCAAGGTTTCCAATAGAAAAGTATCTTCTATAACAGAAGGGAAGGCCCCCTAATCAATAAAAAAAATATTATTCACCATAAGGATGATATCCTCAAGTAGATATTTAGAAATGTCAATGTTGACCAAGATATGGGCAAAGATGATGTGGCCAAAATATGAAGAAGCAACATCAATCCTATGAACATTGCTAATATCTTCAAGGTAGAAGATGCCCAAAAATGAAGGGGGAGATTAGGTAATCTAACCCATATTGGCACAATGTTTTGGGGCTCAAAAAGAGGGTCAAATGAAGGAAACCATGGGTTGAGCTAGAGGGAATGTTGACCCCGCATCCACAATCTACCATCCAACACCATTTCCTTATCCGCAACAAATTAAAAAGTCACAATAAAGGAACTCGGGCTAGCACAAGGATAGAGCTTGATTTTTTTATCCATAAGAGGCCTCTAAAAGTCTAACATCCATTGATGCAATATAGGAAGAGAGGGCCATAAATGATTGAATTTAAAGATTAATCCAACATCAAAAAAATTTTATGTAGATCATCAATCACATATTGTCCATAGATGGGGATTGAGGAGGATGGTGAACATGATAGAGGCATATTGCAACATGTAGGGTTAGTAAGAGGGACCTCCAACCCTACCATGACTACAAACAACATGTGTTTCAAACTAGATGCAACGTTTGCATAGAATTTGATTAATGTTGGGATGAATTTCCTATATAGTCATTTAACATATTTAGGATAATTTTTTATAGACCTATTTGACATATTTGTTTGCATCATCTCTGTTGAACAAGACAATTGAGAGGGGGGTGTATTAGTTGTAGCAAATTTAACCTTTAAAACATTCACTAGAATTTAGATCAAACATAAATCCTTAACTTTGCTAAAATGATTAAACATTAAGTGCAAGTGCAAAAATTGAAAACCATCACACAAAGACAAAAACACTAGATTTACGTGGAAAACCCAATAAGGGAAAAACCATGGTGAGTATTAGCTCACAATAAAAAGAATATCAAAACAGATTACAAAGGCTCACTGCTAGAGAAAGGCTCATTGCCAAAAAAAAGACTAACTATTCGGATCAGGACTCACTGTCCAACAAGGGTTAACCACCCGGAGGGTTCACTACCACATAGACACAAAGAGGATAGAAGAGATATGTTCCAAAGAGAAGGCAATCTCAATGCAATAGAGATTTCCACCACAATTTACTCAACCACTTGTAGACATGCATGAATGATAGAGTACACTTTCAACTCACTGTATTTGGAAACTCAACATTTAGAATTCACATTGATCTGCCACACTTGCATCACATACACACATTGTGATGAGGGACAAGCCACCTGAAGCCACACAAATCACAACAATAGACACCAACACATAAAATGCAAGATAGAAAAATAACCCACTTTCAATTATTTTTAGATAATGAAATTATAGATTCAAAACTTGTACATGCTACAACCTTATGGGCTTGATTCATTACAACAAAATTAACTCAGAAAAGAAAATCTACTATTCAAAGCCACAATTTGAACTATCAGGGCCACCTTATACAACCCCCTCATATCTCTTTTTAAAATTTTACCCAATAACCGCTCTAGAATGTTCTAGAAAGGGAAAATTTCCCTTTTGTTTTGGTGCCAAAAGTCCCGCCGTTTGATTTCTAGCCTAGGAAGAAAATTTAATGAATTTCACTTTTTAGAGGGTCAACTTCATGAGGCCATAACTTTTGATTTGGGTGTCTAATTTTCTATTATTTCATATCGTTGGAAATATCTTGACGAGCTCTACAACATGTGAATTGACCATAGGTTGGTTCAACCACTTTTTGAGTTGTTTCAGGGCCTCCAAAATTTTATATCTGAATTTGAAGTTGCATTGGAGAAATTTCCCAAGACATAAACTTTAATTTCTCCCAAACCATGCAGGGTATTGATGTGATTCTTTTGTGACCGGAAATATTTTTCAGCTCTACTCCTTGGGGAAAATTTTCATGTCCATAAGTGCCCATTTTTTGCTATTTTTGATGCCTGATAGTCTTATACCCTTAAGTGCCATCATGGGACTTAAAGAAACTAAAGAAAATAAAGAAAACAATTTTTTTTCGGTGATGCAAGATTGCCTTGCACCACTGGATGCTTCTGCATCAGACGCCTAGGGTAATTTGAAAAGTGACCCTGTCACTTCTCAAGAGTTAGAGGGAAACGAAGACGATTAGCCTTAGCCTCAGATAACCATGATGAATCTTCAACAGGCCTTCCTCTCTATTTCACCAAGTACTCTGTATATTGCCTATTTCTTGTGCTTCTACCCACACGACTATCCAAAATTTCTGAGCTATCTCTTCCTTCTCTGAAGTAGGTGCTAGAATTTTCAACTGCTCATTTATCAGCCCCTCCTCTATATCACCTTCATGATACTTTGTCAAATCAGCAATTTTGAACACAGGAGAAATATTTATTCCACTAGGCAACTCTACTTCATAAGCATTTCCTGAATCATGTTGAACTTCAGAATCTTGCATGGTCCAAACTTCTTCATCTTTAACTTGTTGTATGTACCAATTGGAAATCTTTCCTTTCACAAATGAACCGTGACTTCATCTCCTACCTAGAACTCCTTATACCTCCTTTTCTGATCTCCCTGAGCATTATATTGTGAGTTCATCTTATTGATATGTTTCTTCACCTCTTCATGCAAATTCTTTAGGTGCTCAGTAAAATCTTCAACATCAGCACTACTCTTCTCCCCCTTATCCATCTTTCTCAGTTCAGAAGCAGTTCTTGGACTACTCCCATATATAATCTAGAATGGTGATTTACTAGTCTCCTATTGAAAAAATTATTGTAAGAAAATTCTACTTGTGGTATAATCAAATCCCATCCCTTGGGCTTATCTCCAACTAAGCATCTTAGCAGGTTGCCCAAACTCCTATTCACCACCTCTATTTTTTCATTAGTCTATGGATGGTGTGCAAAAACTGAACTTCAAATCTATCTTCAACTTCTTCCATATTGTCCTCCAGAAATAACCAACAAATTTGGTATCTCTATCTAAAACTATACTCTTTGGTAGACCATTTAGTTTGACCACCTCTCTAAAAAACAAGTCTACAACATGAAAAACATCACTAGTCTTATGACACGAAATGAATCGTGCCATCTTTGAAAATATATCCACCACCACAAATATGGAATCATGCCCTCTTTGTGTCCTTGGTAAGCCAAAAATAAAATCCATGCTAATATCCTCCCATGGCCTCTCTGGTACAGGTAATGGGTGATACAATCCAATATTTTGACTTGTTCCTTTTGCCATATGACATACTCTACAACTTTGTAAAAACTTCTTCACATCTTGTTGTAACTGTGGCCAATAATAATTCTCACTAACAAGATAAATAGTCTTATCTCGACCAAAATGTCTAGCCAATCCTCCACTATGCTTCTCCTTGATTATATTCTCTCTCATAGAAATCCTTGAAATGCACGATTGACTTCCTCTAAACAAAATCCCATCATGGATTAAGAAATCCAACCATCTCATCCTATCCAATGTAACAGGTTCCAAACAAGCTTTCCAAGCTTATGCAAAGTCTGGATCTTCAAGCTCAAGGCATCTACAACTCTATTTGACCTTCCACTCCTGTGCTTCAAAACAAAAGTATAACTCTGCAAAAAATCAACCCATTTTAAGTGCCTTTGATTCAACTTTCCTTGACTATTGAGATATTGCAAAGCCTAGTGATCAGTATATAAAACAAATTATTTTAGCAACAAATAGTGTCTCCATTTCTTCAAATCTTAAACTATAGCATAAAAATCTTGATCATAGATAGAATATTTCTTCTTAGCATCATTTAAATTATCACAAAAATAGGAAATAGGCTTACCTTCTTAACTCAAAACAACTCATATGGTAGTGCCACTAGCATCACAATCTACCTGAAAAGACCTTATTGAAATATGGAAGGGCCAAAAAAAGTTGCTCTATAACTTTCTTCTTCAACATATCAACATTTTTGGTTGCTCCTGTGGTCCACTTAAACTCTTTTATATTCTCTCTTATTGCTTTAGTTCGAGGTGCACAAATACTACTGAAATTCTTAAAAAACTTTTTGTAAAAACTTGCTAGACCATGAAATGATCTTACCTCTGTAACACTCCTCAGGTTAGGCCATTCAATGATAGCTCTCACCTTCTCTGGATTCATTTTAAGACCCTCCATTGAGACAAAAAATCCCAGATACACCAACTCCCTTTTCACAAAACTACATTTCTTCAAATTATTCAAAATTTTATCCTCCCTTAGCTTCTCAAAAACTCTTTGGATATGTGTCAAGTGCTCCTCCAATGTCTTACTGAAAATCAAAATATCATCCAAATAAACAATAACAAATTTTCCTAAAAATTATTTCAATACCTCATTCATAAGCCGCATAAATGTTCCCGATGCATTGGTTAGCCCAAAAGGCATGACTAACCACTCATACAAGCCCTCCTTAGTTTTGAAGGTTGTCTTCCATTCATATCCTTCTCTAATCTAGATCTGGTGATATCCACTCTTTAGATCTATCTTTGTGAAGTACTCAGCTCCACTCAAACAATCCATTCTTGGCAAGAGAAATCTATACTTGATGGTGATCTTGTTGATGGCTCTAGAGTTTGTACACATCTGTCATTCCCAATCCTTCTTTGGTGCTAGTACTGCAGGTACTGCACATGGACTCAAACTCTCCCTAATCAATCCTTTTCACAACAAATCTTTCACTTGTATGTTTAACTCTTCACTCTTTGCTGAAGTCATATGATGAGCTACCTTATTTGAAAAACTAGCTCCAAGAATCAAGTCCATCTGATGATTAATCTTTCTTACTAGAGGCAAACCTTTAGGTACATTATTAGAAACAATAGCTTGAAACTCATTCAACAAATCTGAAACCTCTACAAGTACCTCAGTAGTATCTTCTTTATCAACTCTAGGGATCAATGCAAAACAAATATGCTTATGCTTCATACCTTCTAGGAACTTTCTTCCATCAACCAAACAAATTCTTACATTACTACATACCTTTTCCTCTACCTCTTTCAAGGGCTTCAACTTATGACAAACTGCATCCTTTTTCAAAGAATAGGTGTTGGCATGTCGATCATGTAATGCTTATTGATCAAACTGCAATGGTCTACCTAACAACATATGACAAACATCCAATACCTAATAATGGCAATTTGAAATCTTGAACTTTACCAGAAATTGTTCATTTACCAAGGCTTTATGGTCCTTTTGCAACCAAGCAATCCAGTATGGGTTCAAATGCTTTCTTCTCTCCAACTGCAACTTACTAACCATTTCTTCTAAAACAAGATTATTAGTACTACCTCCATCAATAATAACATTATAAACTTTACCTTCACACTTACGTTTGGTGTGAAACAAATTATTCCTTTGAGTTGGTTCCTTCTCTTCATTCAGCAAGGCTCTTCTGGTAACAAGAACCTCTTCTCTTTCTGTATCCTCAGAATGTGAAGACTCAACATCTTCATCTATATGTGCAACTCGTGCATTACCCTCAGGTATTCTATTTGTCCTTCCTTGATATTGCGGACACTCATAGGCTCTATGTCCTTCTTCTCCACACTGGAAACAAGCTCCACGGAGCCTCCTCTTCCCAGTCCTCATCCAGATCTTCCCCTTCCTCTTTTTTCTCCATTATTCTGATCGCGAGGACAATAGGTGTTATTTCCTTTTTGGTTTTGGCTGCCATTAAAGCCTTCACCCTTCTTTTGATATTCATTTTGACCTCCATGACCTCCACCTCATTGTTTGTTCTCAAACCTCTTGTTTAGTCATTCTTCAACATTTAGAGAAAATTGATAAACATCCTCAATGGTGGTCATTCGTACTAGTGCCAATTCTTCCTATATGCTTGGCTTCAACCCGTTAATATAATGAGCAACGTTATCTTTATTCGCCTTAGAATTTCCTGTCTGAATTAGGACCTTGTGAAATTCCTCTATGTATTCTTTCACCATCCTTGTCCCTTGCCTCAAGCTTTGAATCTTCTTGAGCAACTCCGATTCATAATTGTCTGGAATAAATTGTTTCTTCAATTTTGACACCATTATGTCCCACCTAGAAATTTTATCTTTCCCTTGTCTTCCTCTTTCCACCATATAATAGCATGACATTTCAATTTTGTCTTTGCAAACCTCACTTTGTGAGGATCTTCAATCTTCTCAAACTCAAAAGATTCCTCCATGTCATTGATCCAATCAATCAATTCTTCAGGATTAATATTTCCACTAAAAGTTGAAACCTCCATTTTAGGTCTCTTCCCAATGCTTGAGATTGCTCGCAACAATCTTCTTTCTCTAGGATCCATCGGATCTTTCTCTTCCTCTTTGATTTCCCCTTCCATTTCATCTTCACTATCATCTCTATGTTGTTTCACATCTCTTCTTTGAACCTCTTGTTGCAAGGTTTCCAATTGCCTTCTAAGGGCTCTGATTTCATCTCTAGGTGAATCTCTTCTGCCACCTCGACCTCTTGAACTCAACCCACACTCAGGTCCTGTTGCAACTACCTCACGTTCTTGCTCTGTTAGAGGCTCAAGAACTCTTGCTTTATATCGCTTGATGAGGGCCAAGCCACACAAATCACAACAATAGACACCAATACAGAAAATGCAAGACAAAAAAATAACCCACTTTCAATTATTTTTAGATAATGAAATTATAGATTCAAAACTTACAAGCTATAGCCTCATGGGATTGATTCATTACAACAAAATCAACTCAGAAAGAAAATCTACTATTCAGAGCCACAATTTGCACTATCAGGGCCACCCTCTACAACCCCCTCATATCCCTTTTTATTTTACCCAATAACCACCCTAGAATGTTCTAGAAAGGGAAAATTTCCCTTTTGTTTTGGCGCCAAAAGTCTCACTGTTTGATTTTTGGCCTAGGAGGAAAATTTAATGAATTTCACTTATTAGAGGGTCAACTTTGCGGGGCCATAAATTTTGATTCGGGTGTCCAATTTTCTATTATTGCATATTGTCAGAAAACTCTCAATGAGCTCTATAACACATAGACCACCATAGGTTGGTTCAACCACTTTTTGAGCTGTTTCAGGGCCTCCAAGATTTTATATCTGAATTTGAAGTTGCATTGGAGAAATTTCTTCAGACAAAAAAATTAATTTCTCCCAAACCATGTAGGGTATTGAGGTGATTATTTTGCAATTGGAAATGTTTTTCAGCTTTGCTCCTTGGGGAAATTTTTCACATCCATACAAGCCTGTTTAGGCTGACTTACTAAAAATAGTAAGTGCCCGCTTTTTGCTATTTTTGACACCTGACAGTCTTATACCCCTTAAGTGCCATCACGAGACTCAAAACAACTTTTTTTTTTGGGTGATGCAAGATTTCCCCGCATCACATTGATTCACATCTATTTCACATCTATCTACTCTATTTATTTGCACTTATCTCTTGTCACCTCTTTCACCACTAACTTATCCTGTATTTATACCATCTCCAACTTTGAAATATATCGAAAGTCGACCATCCATCATTAAATTCAAATTAGGTCGGTGCCAAAAAATTCTAGGGTGGAATTAGAATGAGGGCAACCCAAACACATGCTTGGGGAGGACCCAAATAGGTATGAACATGCTTCAACTTTGAAAGTAGTGTTTAACATAAGGTTGGTCAAACTTGTGTAAAACACATAGAACAATTAAGCACACATAGCCCTTAACACGATCCAATCCTTCTAGACACCAAAATTATCTTCAATATGATCATAACAACTTAACTCTAGAACTACAAGTCATAAGATAACCAAAAAGAAATCCGAAATAAAAATATTTCTCTTGGACCTCAGCTAGATACATAGAAAAACACAGTTCACAATTGGTGAATATAACTCACACTATATAATGAATCAGAAGCCAAAAATCTGGATATAGTAGCTTCCAACAACCATGATCAACATATTTGAACCACACAAACATATGAACAAAACCTGGAGAAACCACTGAACACCTATAACCTTATTCGTTACAATTTTCTCAATATCCTTAATATATATAGCCAATAACCTGCATCCATGACATCAATGACAATGACAACTAGTTGATAGCCAATTGAACATTTGATATCAATGACAATACCTTCATTCTTGCAACAATCTCCCCCTTTTTCATTAATGGAAACACATGATGTGAAAGACCATCAAAGAAAACAAACTAGCTCTAAACACACTTTTCATGATTTTTCTTTTTGTTTCTCCCCCTTAGTAGATAATATTTTTCATATGATACTCTTCTCCCCTTTGACATCAATGGAAAATGCAAAGGATATTTTACATTGATTTACGCTTTGACATTAAAAAAAAAATACTCTTACAATGACAATACATGACACTACCTGCTCCCCCTAAGAGGTAGCCACCAAAACATCAGTCCAAAAGAAACATAAATCCATAGATCCACTAGACTGATGCATCTCCATAATCATTTAGTTCAATAAAGGAGGGGCAAGGACCCTTAACTTCTCTCAGAGATACTTAAAAGTATCTTTAGGAAGAGCCTTCGTAAATATATCAACAATCTGATCCTTCGTAGGTACATACTCAAGCTTTACTTCATTCTCCACAACCTTCTCTCTCAAGAAGTGATACCTGATAGATATATGCTTTGTCCTTCAGTGCATCATTGGATTCTTCAAAATTTTAATTGCACTTATATTATCACAAAAGATAGAAATAGGATCATAATACACTACTTTGATATCTTTGAATGTCTATTTCATCCATAAAACTTGTGTACAACAAGATGTAGCAACAATATACTTAGATTCAAAGTAGATAAGGAAATTGAATCTTTCCTTTTACTCAACCATGCCATTGATCTGTAACCAAGAAAAAATGCACCACCACTGGACTTTTTTTGTTATCCACACATCTAGCCCAATTTGCATCTGTAAAAGCACTTAGTGTAAATTCAGTATCCCTAGGATACCATAAGCCATAATCCAGAGTGTCATTCAAATATATGAATATTCTTTTAACAACAACATGTGTTTTCTTAGGATCTTGAAATTTAGCCACAAGACAGACAACATGCATAATATCTAGTCTAGTAGCAGTCAAATACAATAGTCCACCAATCATAGATCTATATTTTCTCTGATCATCCTTAGGTGAATCATCAGCTTTACCTAATTTGCAACCAGTCACCATAGGAGTGCATACTAGATTGGAACCATCCATCCCAAACTTCTTCAACATCTCTTTCACATACTTAAACCGTGAAATAAAAATCTGTTTCTCTGTTTGATTAATTTGTAGCCCAAGAAATAAATTCATCTCTCCAAAAATAGATATCTCAAATTCTTCTTGCATTTCTTCCATAAAAATCTTGCACATAGTTTCATTTCCTCCAAAAATAATTTCATCAACTTATACAACCATAATCAAGATTTTATCATTTTCAATTTTAAAATACAGATCACTATTTGCCATACCTTTTGATGAAACCTTGTTGAATCAAGTACTTGTCTAACCTTTCATACCAAGCTCTAGGAGATTGCTTCAATCCGTATAAAGATTTATTCAATCTAAAAACTATATCCGATTTATCTGACAACTGAAATCCTTCCATTTGTTCCATGTAGATCTCATCTTCTAGCTCACCATTCAAAAATGTAGACTTAACATCCATCTGATAGACCTTGGAATCTTTATGAGTAGAAAATTCCAAGAACATCCTAATAGCTTCCAGTCTTTCCATTGGAGTAAAAGTCTCCTGAAAATATATTCCTCCTACTTGTGAGTAGCCCTTACACAAAAGCCTTGCTTTATTTCTGACCACTTCTCCATTCTCATTGAACTTATTTTTAAATACCCACTTTGATCTAATAATGTTTTTATTTTCCGATCTAAGGACCAATTCCCAAGTTTGATTCTTCTCAATTTGTATAAGTTCTTCTTTCATAGCTTCCATCCAATGTTCATCTTTACAAGCTTCACTTACAATCTTTGATTCAATTTCAAAAAGTAAATATAGATTTCCCTCACTAGCAACAACTTTGCTTCTTCTCATTGCTCCTTTTGTCTTGTCTCCAATGATCTAACTTTCTGAATGATTTTTCTGCACATACTTAGGTTTCTTAGGTGACACCATTGGAGCTTCTTCTTCTTCCTCATTTTTCTTCTCTTGCTCATCCTTCTCCTATTCTTCCACAATTTCTCCAATCCTCATGCAATCAGGTTCATTAGATACATATCCATCAACATCAATTGAATTCTTCATTGCTTCATCATTGACATTTGTACTTTCTTCCATCTTTCTCAATATTTTATTGAAACATTTGTAAGCTTTTTTTTAGTAGAATATCCAAGAAAAATACCTTCATCACTTCTAGCATCAAAATTCCCTAAATTCTCTTCATCCCGTCTGATATAACATTTGCTTCCAAATACCTTGAAATACTTAACAGTAGGAATTCTTCCACACCATAGCTCATAGGGGGTATTTGTACTATTTTCTCTTGCTTGAACTTGATTGAATACATAAACAACAGTGTGAATAGCTTCTCTCTAGTAAAATTCTGGTAGACCAGCCTTAGTAATCATTGATCTAGCAACTTCTTGTATTGTTCTATTCTTTCTTTCAAGAACTCCATTTTGCTGAGGAGTTCTCGTAACAGATAGCTATTTTTTTATTCCATGCACTTCACAAAACATATTAAACTCATGGGAGGTGAATTCACCACCTTTGTTAGACCTTAAGCATTTTATCCTCAAATTTACTTCATTCTCAACCATAGCTTTGAATGACTTGAATCTATCTAATACATCAAGCTTCTCTCTAAGAAATGTAACCTATGTATACCTAGAGTAATCATCAATCAAAAGAATAAAGTAGTTTTCACCTTGTAGACTTCTCACTCTTGTAGGAACACATATATTTGTACGAATTAAATCTAATAGTCTAGTAGTAAATTGTTCCTTTGATCTGAAATGATTTCTTGCTTACTTCCTAAACTAAAAATTCTTGCAAATAACATCAATTGGATTTGTAATCCTCGGTAAATCTCTCATGGCTTGAACTACACTAATCCTTTCCAGATTATCAAAATTCATATGATAGATACTTTGATGCCGCAACCAACTATCATTAATCTGAGTCTTAAAGCATCATCCATCAATGCCCTTAAGTTGATAGATATTTCCTTCATATTTATTTCCTACAACAATCATTGTTCTGAAAGCTTTCCTGATTTCACATATTTCATCCTTGAATACAAGATTATATCCTTCACTACAAATTTTTCCAACACAGAAGATTATGCCTTAGGCCCTTAACATAGTAGATATCATCAGTATTATGCTTGTCATCAAAACTTACTAAACCTATCCCGTAAATCTTAGCACCAGTATCATCTCCAAACATAACTAAGCCTCCAACATATTTTCAAGTTTAACAAACTTACTTTTATCACCGGTCATGTGATATGAACAACCATTTTCAACAACCCAATAGTTCTTTTCTTGTTTAGCATGTAGGGTAGATATTATAGTACCTTCATTTTCCTCCTTCTCCGAAGGGCATTCCTTTACCTATTTTTCAAAATTAGTACAAGTAGGTTCATATTTTATAGTCAAGAACAAGCATTCATTTATCAAGATCTCCATAATTAGATTCCTCATTAGAAATAATAGCATCCTTATTCACATAATATGCTCTATTGATCTTCTTGCCTTTGTTTTCTTTGTTAAATATTTGTTTATTCCTCTTAGCTCTTTCTGGACATCTTAAAGCATAATGACCTATTCCTCCACAACTAAAGCATTTAAAGGGTAACTTACCTTCATACTTGTCAAAGCCTTTCTTCATTATTCTCACAAAGTTAGCTTTTACTTCATCAAAATTTTCTTCATCTGGATCTTTAGCTCTTGTAGCCTTAAAAGCAGTTTCTGATTTGGATCCATTTCTCAAATTCAACTTTCTCATCTTATAAGATGTCAGAGTTCTTAACAATTGATCTTTAGTGTAAGTCTTGTAGTCTATATGTTCTTCAATAACACATACATTTTCGCTGTAAGCATCAAGAAGAGTTCTAAGAATCTTCTTTACAATCTTGGATTCATCTATTGTAGCTCCAAGTCCTCACATTCTAACTACTACCTTATCCAATATCTATACATAGTCTTACCTTTTCACTGTAAGCATCAGGAAGAGTTGTAAGAGTCTTCTTTACAATCCTAGATTCATCTATTGTAGTACCAAGTCCTCACATTCTAGCTACTACCTCATCCAATGTCTGTACATAGGATTTAACATTCTCATCTTTAGACATGTGCAGGAGCTCAAAATGTGTCTCCAAATTCTACAACTTTTCTTCTTTGACCATTTCATCTCCTTCATGTTCCTTTTGTAAAGCATCCACGACTTCTTTGGTAGACTTAAAATTTTGAACTTTAATCAACTTTGAATGTACACGAATATTCTTCAAAATGAACTTCACCTTATTGTTCACTTCATGTTCCTTGATCTCATTAGTCGTAATCAAACCATTAGCAGGAGTGTAAATAGTCTTGAAGCTTTCTCCACATCATACCCACAATATTCCAGATATTGTTTGATTATTATTTTCTAGATAGCATAATTAGTTGCATTGAAATTTGGATACTCATAAGTAACTTTTCTAGCCATCTCAAACCTTCCTTAAGTGGTTAAGCTCTTCTTCAAGGAACCAAGCTATGATACTGTAGACATGTAAAATGTACTGATTGACATTGTGCATATGATCCTAACTACTAACTGTGAGAACCCCAATCCCAATACCTGCAAAACAATGAGAACAAACAAATTAGATTAGAAATTGCAAGCATGAACAAGGATTACCTATGAAATCCACTAACATAGCTCAAATTAGGAAAAACAATGAAGAACACAATGAAAATAATGAAATAGAGATTGAATCCTAATTAAGCTAGCAAACTCATGATCCCATGGGGGAATTGGTGCCAATTTGATGTGAAAATTGGCCCTTTCCCAATTCCTATGATGCAAGATTGATGTATGTTGATGAATGTTGATGAGTGATCCACTTTGTTGATGCTTGATGAGAGATCCAAGCTAAAAACCTACATAACCTAGCTATAATTCAATGATATTGGATGGAAATGGCTAAATATTTTAGCATAGTAACTTTGCATAATTTGTGTATGATCAAATGAGGAGATGAGCTCTTCATTTATAGATAAGATTGAAGGATGAATGTCTAAAATTGAGCAATGTGGGACTAACATTCATCCAATGGAAAGATGCCACTTGTCAATCTATGAGTGGATGGAGGATGTGCAAGTTTTGAGGATTGTGCCAATAAATGCTTATTTTTGAATTTTGAATTTTGTTGAAATGACTTGCAAGAGGGAAGAAAGAAAAGCATTAAATTCCACTTGGCTCAAGGAAAAAGACATGTAAGAGGGAGTTAAATTCCTTGTTGGATGTACATGTCAACTTGAATTTTTGAATTCAAACTTGAAGAATATTCCAAAAGATGCTTTGTTGAGGAAAATAGAGACTTAATAAATCAATTAAATCTATTTTCATGTGCAAGTGGTAAAAGTTGGAGGATGGGACATGATAAGAGATTAAATTAATCAAAGTTAATTAATTTAATGAGAGAGATTAGATGATGTGAAAAATTGAATTAGATTTGTGGATTTATTTAAATCAAATAATGAGAAGAATGTGATAAGAGATTTAATTAAATAAAGATTTATGATTTATTTAATTAACATGAATGATGTTAGATTAAACTAAATAAGGTTTTAATTTATTTAATTTAATAGATAGACTTAAGAGATTTAATCAAATAAAATTAATTATTTAATTAAATCAGATAATTAGATCAAGATGGATAATTTAATTATCGAGAAGAGGTGACTTAATTAGATAACTGGTTTATTTAATTAAGAGAGGAATATTGATGAATTTAATCAGATAAGGGGATTTGATTAAATGGTTAGACCGAAGGATGATTCAGAATGAAACGATGTTAGTAGTCAGGATCAGATGCATAATGTCAATCGATACATTTTATTTGTCTACATTTTGTTCCTCTTTGAAGCAATGCACTTGTTGCATTGGTTTAAAGAATAAACGATCTCGATCAAAGCCACAATTTTTTGTTATTTAAAAATATTGCCCCATTGCTACCCGGCGAGAGAAAACATGCCAATGTATTGCCCCCTTGAGAGATTGGACAAAAATTTCAATTTTTGGGTGATCTTGCAAAAAAAGAGGACAAGGTGCCCGACAAGTCGAAAAAGGCTCCAAGAGGCCAAAAACATGTCTAAATGCAATAAAATGATGTAAAACATGCCTCAATTGGACAAAAATAAGTTCAAGGGTCTAAAACCCTAGCAGGATAGCCAATTAGGGTGAAAAAACCCTAATTTTAAAGATTAAAAAGGCTCTGAGGGGTCACTTTCAATTCATTTTCACACACAACCATCTACCAACCTTGAGATTTGAGCTCTAACCTCCTAACAATATGGCGCAATGACAACTTTTGATACACATTTCTGACCGAGTCCAGATGTACCAGTGGCCACTTGACATTGGGGCACTAATAACTGATCCTCACTTGAGCTTTATTTTTTATTTTTAGCATTCATTTAATGCTTTGAAAGTCAGTCCTTCTACAGCGGCGCTATATAGCGCCGCTTAGAAATCAAACTGCGCCGCTCGGTGTCAAATTGTGTTGTGGTAGTGGAGTTTGGAGTTTGAAAATAAATTCCAAACTCCGATGCTGAGCTTGTGGCCGGTGGGGTGATTTCTAAACTGAAACGCGACGATCCTTTTTCTTTTCAAAGTGCACCGCGGCGGTGCACTTTCAGCCTTTTGTGCCCTAGTGTCGGAGTTTGATTAAAAATAAAACTGCGACGCCTTCACAGATTGCGACGCTGGAGAGGTTTCTTGGATGCTCGGCAAAGAATTTTTCAATTTTTTTAACATGATGACCCTTCCTGATGCAGGATATGGTGAGGGAGCTCTACTCCCGAGAGCACAGGTCACAGGATATGTTCGATTACTTGCAAGACCTGAGTGATAGGGATCAGGATCAACTATGGGACATGGGGCTATGGTACATAGCCTATGCAGCACCTGTTCACACCCACCTAGGGATGATTTCAGTGCTTACCGAGAGATGGCACAACGAGACCTCTTCATTCCACTTTTCTACCAACAATGCTACCGTCACCTTGGTGGACGTTTGGCACATTTTGAGATTGTCGATTCATGGTCGGAAAGTCATTTGGATGAGGGGTGTGATGCCTGCCACAAATTCCTCACCATAGAGGACATCATTTTTTGTGAGGGGCAGATCGAATCGAGCGACATAGGGCCCTGACACCTCCCTTCCACTTGGTTTTTGTAGCAGTTATTTCAGGTCTCGTTTCCCTAGACCGACGAGGCCAGTATT
Source organism: Sequoia sempervirens (assembly GCA_007258455.2). NCBI lineage: Eukaryota > Viridiplantae > Streptophyta > Pinopsida > Cupressales > Cupressaceae > Sequoia > Sequoia sempervirens. Next base: position 36,695 of record VDFB02265500.1, on the reverse strand, counting down.
TCAGTCCTGGTTGGGGACTTTACTGGGAGCACATGGTTTGCGACAAACCAATCCATTTTTCTTGGGGGCTAGTTCTTCTTACCTCCCTATACAGAGATCTCCACGAGTATGTCTACCTCGATGACAGAGCACTCAGAGCAGGCATGACACTCCTCCACGTATGGGCATGGGAGCACATTACTGTCCTTCGGCCATGGACTGTTATAGTTTCGATGATGCCAGACGATCCCCTCGTATGGCGCTAAAGAGGTGGTGTGTCCTTCACACACACAAGAAAGCACGAGATTCCCTATTGGAGGAGGGTCCTGTACAAGATGCAGGTATTCACGTGGTGACTGTACCTTGGTCGGCTCGGATGGGCCGGTGATGCAGATTAGCTATTTTATGCCCGCCAGGACTGCCTTATGTAGGGGCAAGAGCACACTATGATCGAGAGATATCTGCCCGAGTGCATGCAGCATTAGTTTGGTGAGGCCCAGGATTGGCTAGATGACGACTATGTGGCCATCTTTGCCCGCACCATGTCATATGTTTCATGGGGGCGATACATTCCTCCCTCAGAGGCCGTTGATAGTTTCAGATAGTTGGTGGCTCGACCATGGGCCTACAATCAGGGGCCTACAGATCCAGGTGTGACACAGGCATACAGGGATTGGTTCCGACCTCCCCTACATTTGACAATTCTAGGAGTAGTCCTCGATCGGTGTAGGGTGAGAGGCAGAGGGGGAGGATGAGGATGAAGGGATGGTGCACGGTAGGAGCGGCCGACCGGGCCTCCAATTTAGCCAGGTCAGATAGATGTACTGATGTAGGATCAGGAGCAGGTGCCGCCAGGTGTACCACCATAGGCTGAGGATCAACCTCAGGTACAACCTCCATAAGCACAACTAGCAGTGCAGTCAACAGGGTAGGTGGATCCCCGAGATGCGTTGATTGCGTAGTTGTAGGCCTAGGTGCAGACTATGACAACCGAGAGGGATCAAGCTAGGATTGAGAGAGATCAACTCAAGCCTAAGAGGGATCAGGCCATATAGCAGAGATAGGCCGCAGAGCTATAGACAGCTATAGAGTTGGGCTGGAGACAGTAGTTTGTAGAGCATGGCAGCCTCCTCCTCTTAGAGTACAGTGTCGGTTTGGTCCTACAAGGATGCCATCCAAGAGGCCGAGTACTATCAGATGCATTATCACAAGGCCGTACCCATAGCAACATGGGTCCCAGATTACTCGCAGCAGACTAGCCAAAAACCAACAAAGGGTCATGGTGACAGGGGTGAGGGAAACATACAGGGGGGTAGACCTTGATCGAGATGATACTTTTTGTGCTGTATGGGCTCCTTTTTGATAGCCCGATGGGCCTTTTTGTACTGATTGAAATACATGTATAGTGATCCGATTATTTTGTACTAAGACAGTTACATTATTGATGATATATATATGAGCCGATGATGATTTTGATGTGATGTGATGTGTATCATTTATTTATGCATGTATGGATGATTCTATTTCTATATGTTGTGCAATGATGTTTATGATGCTATATGATGTATTTATGGATGCATTTATTTCCGATGATATATGCATTATGTAATGATTATGACTAACAGATCTATATTATGTTGTTGACTTATGATATGCATATGTATTTATGTGATGTGTAATGATGCAAAGTGATATGATATGTAATATGGAATATGCAAAATGATATGGAAATGATCTATGGTGCATACGCGAAATGATGTGAATCATGCTTATATATGAAATGATTATGGATACATGTAATGGATTTTTATGTTTCTATTTATGTTGATGTGGAATGATTTATACAATAAATGATTTATGATGCTATTTATGAGATGACATGGATGATTAGTGAATGATATAATGCAATGGTTGTGTTTTATATGATATAATGCAAAATGAGATGGTTTTCTAAGATTCTTAGAATAAAAAATATTATTATCCGCAACATATTAGATGATAAATGTAATGTATATGATGCACTATATGCAATGATATGATGATGTTTTCTGCAAAATGAGTGTAATGTGTGAGATGAGATTATGATGTTATGCAAGTATGTATGCAATGGATTATCTATAATGCTTATGTACCTATTATGTATGATTATGTAGTAGGTGATAATATTTATGCAAATGAATGTTATGCAATGATTTATGTTATGAATGTAATGTGATGCAAGAAATGGAAATGTAATGAGAAAGGGATATGCTACTTTATGGAAAATGCTTATAATACCATGTTTATATGATATTGGAGATGCAATGCATGTGTTTCCGATATGATACGTTTATGCATTATGTTAATGATTTGTGGATGCAGGATTGATGATGATGATAATGATGATGATGAAGATCAATTGTCATAGTACCTTGTTAGCACAATGAGCAAGAAAGAATGAAAGAGAGGAAGTCATTTCAACACGACACAAGATGATGAAAATGCAAATGATGATGATTACTTTCCGAGGAGTTGGTATTTTCAAAGGGCCAATTTCCTTATGTTTGATAACACACATGGTACGATGCATCAAGGTATAGAAAACCAGGATGGCGTTGTACCTAGTGTGATGGACTTTGACTTGAAAAATAGATAGGAGTATTCTTGTTCACACCTGACATACAAAAACCTTGCTAGGATGCACTTCAAAAGTTTCACACATCTCGGACCAAAACACATAAAGGTATAACCTATCAATGCAATAGTCAACAAGTTGCCCAAAACACCCTCCATACATACCTAACAAAGAAAGTATTTGCCAAGGTTATATTACAAGAACATCCAACAAACATAGCAAACAAAAGATAATGATCATTGCCCCATTCCTATTTCTCTAAATCCTCTTGTTCATATATCATTGAGAAGTCCTCGGAATGAGCACAATAAGATAATTCAAAAGGATAAAGACGAAGTAAACAAACAAGTTGATGTTCTTCAATACCACTAAGCAAAAGGGGATGTGTTTTTAAGGATAAGAACCGAAACTATTGCCAAAATATAATGCCCATTGTAGGAAGGATACATCCTAGGACATGTTAGTGGATGGTGGCACATCATTTTGTTTATCCAAAGCGTTCTTTCAAATGATTGATATGGGACAAATTAGATGATGAGTTATTGACACAAAGAGTTGACCAACTTGTTTATGTACTGACTTAGACCTAAGACTTGACATTTTGAGTTTTCACTTTTCACCTGCTAGACTTGTTTCTGATTGTCTTACCAAATATTGAGGATGACGATTGTTTATTATGAGTGATGTTATTGCGGGTGAAAGTGAGATTAGAAAAATGGATTTTTTCAAATATTTGGATGTTTTTGATCTTTTGAGATGTTTTGAGGTTGTTTTTTGTATTTTTTGGAGGTTTTGCAAATGTTTTGATTTTTGATTTTCCAATGTTTTGGGGTTTTCTGAGATTTTGACCAAGAGACTAACCTAAAGACCTATCTTAGGGGCCTCGGGGGCTGATCAAAAGATTAGCCTTGCCTACGTTATACACGTAGAGACCACGTAGTTCAACTAACGAGTTGACCAATTTACAGATGAAAATATACATGATGAAATACCAATTTATTGTGATGGACTCCTAAAGGACTGACCTAAGTGTCTCGTGGGATGATCAAAGATCAACCTTTCCTACATGCAAGGCTTAGAGACCTGTATTTCGATAAGATGACTCTATTTTTGGCTTTTTGACCAACTTTTTGACATGTTTTTGGATTTTCTGATTTTAAGAATATAAATGAATTTGATTCGATAAGAACATGCCCCTAGTGTAATGCAATAGAATACTCCTATAAAGGCAAGACAAGCTGACCTTGAGGATGGTCCGAGTAGTACTAGGAGGGATCATGATGCAGAAACAAGACCAAGCTATGGTGTGGATGCGGGTGGATGAGTGATGGATGGAGATCTGAATGCGATGGATGATGGAAACGTGATGGATGGATGATGCAGAACAAGCCAAAAAGATTCTGGTGGATGGAAAGTGCTTATTTACACAAGGTGCCTATTTTCCAGGTTTTCACCAAGGTACTTGCCCAAAGTGCCACCGAAGTGGTTTTCACTAGAGGACAATTTTTTTTCTTTACTGTTTTCAATCCTTTCTCTTATTTTTTTTGGATTTTTTTCTTTTTTTGACTTTTTTGTTGTCACCAAGACACCTGTTTGCTAGGTTTTCGCCGAAGTAACCATTTTTCCAGGACATTTTCTAATTTTTTGGATTTTTGGGTTCTATACCTTGAAATATTTAGGCATAAAACTTTTTGAGGTGAGATCTATTCATGGGCTCTTGCAGAGGTTCCCCTTCGAGTGTTGATAAATGATATGCCCTTGACTTATAACTTGCTATGATAATGAATGGTCCCAACCAATTAGATTCAAATTTTCCTTTACTGCTTGGGTTTGGGACATTCTTTTGATTCTCCTTTAATACCAGTTCTCTGACTTGGAAAGTCCTGCTTCTGATTTTCTTATTATAGCTCCTTTTGAGTCTATTCTGATAGACTTGCAAATGATTCAAGGCATCTATACCTCACTCATCTAGTAGATCTAGCTCATTCAATCTTGATACTTGGTACTCTTCATCTGTGATGAGGTTTTGCAGTGATATCCTGAGTAATGGGAGCTCGATCTCAATGGGGAGTACTACTTCTGATCCATAGACCAGGGAGAAAGGGATGGCACCGGTGGGTGTGAGGATGCTGGTTCGATAGGCCCAGAGGATAGGATTAAGCTGCAAATGCCAGTCATGACCTACATCATTGACTGTTTTCTTGAGGATTTTCAAAATGGTTTTGTTTGTAGCTTCTACTTGGGCATTGCCTTGGGGATACTATAGGGTGGAGAAGCCATGTTGGATTTTGAATTTTTCTCATAAGTCACGAACCTCCTAATTCTTGAATGGTGTCCCATTATTTGAGATAATGGATTGTGGAACACCATAGTGGAAAATGAGATAGTTTAGGATGAATTTTGATATCTACTTCCCAGTTATATACGTCATGGGTATGGCTTCCACCCACTTAGTAAAGTACTTCGTTGTGGTTATGATGAATTTGTGGTCGTTAGATGAAGTGGGGGTGATTTTCCCAATGAGATCGAGTCCCCATTGCGAAAAGGGCCATGGTGTGATGATGGGATGAAGCTCTTGAGCTAGAGCATGGATGAGGTCCCCATGCTGCTGACATTATAGAAACCTTTTGGCATAGTCGTGTGCCTCTCGTTCCATTGTGGGCCAATAATACCCCATCCTTAGCAGTTTATTGGCTATGGTCATTCCACTCGAGTGTGAGCCACATATACCATTATGCACTTCAGTTAGAGCAGTTAATGCCTCCTCAATGTTTAAGCAACGCGGTAGGGTTCCTTCTATGCTTCTACAATATAGGGTATCTCCTAGGATAACAAATTTGGATGCCTTTTTGACAAAGGTTCGTTTTAGGTTTGAGGGTGAGTCGGCGGGTATGACTCCTATTCGAAGGTATGTGTAAATTTCATGATACCAAGGGTCACCGAGACCAATGATTTTGCACACAAATTCTAATTATGGTACCTCAAATGTGGGTATGAGAAGCTGCTCTATCAAGAATTCATATTTTGGAACATTGTGGGGGATCTGATTGTTGCCATGGCATCTACTGCTCTGTTGTTGGTTTTAGGAATCTTCTCAAATGTAATTTCAATGAAGGATTCTTTAAGAGTCTACCAATTTCTTGTATGGAGTGAGCTTGTCATCCTTGTTCTGGTATTCATCATTGACTTGATTTATTATTAATTGGAAGTCTTTGTATACTCTAAGAGCTATAATGTTCCATTGCACTGCTATTCTAAGACCTATGGTTAAAGCCTCGTATTCCGCAATGTTGTTGGTGTAGGGAAATGCAAATTTGTAGGATCTTGGTATACAATCCCCTTGCGGGGTGATAAAGAAGATGTCGGCTCCTAATCCATGCTATGTGTATGAGCCATCAAAGTACAGTTTCCAGTGGTCTACTACGTTGAGATTGAAAGTATATTCATCTGGAAACTCTGAGATGAGAGGATTCTCTGAATAGATTGGTGCTTCTGCAAGTTGATCTATGATGACTTGGCCTTTGATTGCCTTCCTCTCCACATATTCAATGTTGTATTTTGATAGTATCATCACCCATTTTTCCATTCTTCCTATGAGCATTTCCTTTGACAATAAGTACTTGAGAGGGTCAATTTTGGCGATAAGTTTTATTTTGTGTGCCAACATGTAATGTCTGAATTTCTGTGATGCAAACACTACCGCTAGGCATGCTTTCTCGATGAATGAATAGTTTAGCTCATGCCCAACCATTGTTCTTTTGATGTAATAGATAGCCCTTTTTGTTCCATTTTCATCATGCTAACCTAGGAGAGCTCCAAGGGCTGCTGCTGTTGCTGATACGTATAGAATCAATGGTTTTCTTGGGATTGGTGGCATTAAGACTAGTGGTGTCAGTAGATATTCTTTGATTTTATTAAATGCCTCTTCACACTTGGTATCCCATTTGTACGCTACTCCCTTGTGGAGTAGGTGAGAGTATGGGTTTTTTTTGTCCGCTAGTTGTGCTATGAATCTTCGAATGGATTGGAGTCTGCCTTGGAGACCTCTCAATTGCTTTAATGCTTTTGGTGCCTCCATTTCGAGGATTGCTTTTACCTTTGCTGGATCTACCTCGATACCTCTCATTGAAACTATATATCCTAGAAATTTTCCTGATTGTACACCGAAGACACACTTCTTTGGGTTTAATCTGACCTTATACTCCTCAAGCCTGTCAAAATAGCACTTAAGGTTGTGATGTGATCTTTTCTCTTTCTGGACTGGGCTCGAATGTCATCAACATAATCTTCGACCGTCTTATGAATCATGTCATGGAATATTAATGTCATGGCCATTTGGTATGTTGCTCTTGCATTCTTTAAGCCGAATGGCATCATATTCTAGTAGTAGGTCCCCCATGGACAAGTGAAAGTTGTTTTATGTTGGTCCTCTTTAGCTTTCATGATTTGATTGTACCCTGAGAATCCATCCATTAGTGACAACATTTCATGTCTAGCTATCATGTCTACGATCATGTCGATGTTTGGAAGTGGGAAGTCATCTTTTGGACATGCCTTATTCAAGTCTCTGAAGTCTGTGCAGATTTTGATGTTCCCATCGGATTTTGAAACAGGTACCAATTTTGACACCCATTCTAGATAATCTATCAATCAGATGAATCCTGCATCTAATAGCTTTTTTAGCTCCATTTTGACTAATAAGGCGATTTGAGGGTGCATTTTTTGAAGTTTTTGTTTAACAGGATTTGCTTCTGGATATACTGCTAAGTTGTGTACCATGACCTCTAGATCAAGCCCGAGCATGTCAGCATAGCTCCATGCAAAGTTTATCTGTCTTTCTCTTAGGAAGGTTACTACGAGCTCTTAATCCTATGATAATAATGACTCCGCATAGAATTTGATATGCGGGGTTTCCTATGTTCCTAGATTGACTGGATTGCATTTTTCTGCCAGGACTGCTAATTTCTCTTGATGAAGAGATCTGAGAGGAAGATTGAATCCCCCATCCTTGTGCACCTCAGAGAGGTTTTCACTGTTGGATGCATCCTTTCTTTTTACTTTTTTCTGGTCAGAGAGTGCCACAGTGTGGTTTTCACTCAGGGACTTGGATATTATTCTTAATTTTTCACTTTTGTGACTAAGGGATTCACTCATTTCCCCATAATAGGAATGTGTATCTAGCTTGATTAGGAACCCTACTTTGTGATCCCCACATGGAATGTTATCCCATAGTCCCATGAATTCTGAGAGTGCCTCATCATTTTTGAATGTATCAAGAACTGGTGGTCCTCATTGGTCGTAGTTGATGAGTTGGGGATATACTAGGCGGATGTCATGATTTTGGTGGTCTGATTCAAAAGATAGGGTGCTAATCATGCAAAGAGTGGTATCATAAAATAGCCTTGGTAGATTGGATGTGGGATCCTCATCATCACTACTACTATAGATGTCGGTTATATCAAATGTAAAGTTATCTATGACACGACCTGTAGATACTGGTAGGTGTAGTTCTGCTGTGGTTGGTTGAGGAGGATTATTAACCCTTCTAATTGGAGGACTGCAGCCATGTATGGTTATACTCAGAGGGGTACATCCAAGGCCAAGATTTGTTATTGCTCGCATTTCTGACATGATAGGTATTATAATCCCATTATCGTTTCTCCCAAGTCTTTGATTTTTGTCATAGCCCATTACAAGCATCATTTGTAGACCCTTACTTCTGTCATCCATTGGTAAATCAGCTACTGGTCTCTCATCTTGTTATAGCATATGAGATGGATCTGCCTCAATAACTTCTTGGCCAAGATCTCCCCAACTTGTAAAGTTGGGATAGTCCTTAGAAGATGTTTTGGATGTGGAGGCTTCATTTATTTGTGAATGTCCCCGTGATCTAGGAGATTGTGGTAAATCTCCTACCAAAAAAGCATTATTAGGGAGCTTGTAGTTTCCACAACCGTTATCTTGGATGATGACCTTAATGTTAGAGATGGTGGGGATGGCGGTGGTGGCAGGTGTCTCTATCGCAGAAGTGGATGCGAGGGTGGTGGGATCAATGTATGGTGTAGATTGGCCCTCATTATTTTTTGGTAATTGGGGGATTTTATAGTACTTTGCTTCAAGGCTTTTGCAATACGAGAAAGGTTCAGGATCTCCATGGATGGTGACTTCTTGTCCCTCATGTGTGAATTTCACACATTGGTGGAAAGTTGACGCTACTGCCTTCATTGCATGAATCCATGGGCATCATAGGAGAATGTTATATGGCAAGTCGAGGTCCAGGACCTGACAAGTGGTTTCCATGATAGTAGGCCCTACTTGAATAGGGAGTTTGATTATGCCCTGAGACACTCTTTCTTGATCATCATAGGCTCTTATTGTGACACCCTTTCCTTTGTTGATAGAATCCTCTAAGATTTTCAATTGTTTTATGAGGTTGAGAGAACATATATTCAAGCCTACACCTCCATCCACCAAGACCCTTTTGACTTTTCTTTTTTGTACTATGACTTCTAAGTGAAGTGCACGATTGTGAGATGGTTGAGCGAGGAAATCCTGGTCGGAGAATGTGAGGAGATTTGGGGTAATGATATTTTTGACCATAGCTTGGAATTGTTCTGCATCAAGATCTGCGGGGATAGTGGATGAAGCCAACACTTCTTCAAGGATTTTCTTATGAGCTTATGAGATTTTTAACAACTCCATTATGGAGATTTACGTTGGTGTTCTTTTGAGCTGATCAAGGATGTTATATCCATTAGGGACAGATCTAGATGCAGGGACTCTGTTTGGCTGGGATGATCCTGCGATGGTAACTTTTCCACCTCTTGTGGTGACTCCACAATCGGCATGGGCGCCTTTGATGGTGATGAATGTGCAGTATTCATCTAGGGAGGCGACGACAGTTTCGTACACATGATTTACGTTTGTGTGGGTTCCTTTCCCCTTATCATTGTTATTATTATTCCCTTTATTGCCATGATTAGGCATTGGATTCGTGTATATCTTAAGATCTTGGTTTCCCATTGGTTGTTCCATGTTTATAATTCTTTGATAGATGAGATCTTGAATTATGGTTTTTAGCCTCATACAACTATTCGTGGTATGCCCTTTGATTGTATGGAAGTCACAAAGTTGATTCTCATTGTACCAAGGAGGTTTCACATCCGGTTCTTAGTAATTCTTGTATGTGGGCGCTTTGATGAGTTTTTCATTTATCAGCTTCTTCATGATGACTTCTAGTGGTTCCCCAAGAGCGGTGTACTTTTGCTTGGGGTAACTCTTGTTCCATTGGGGTGGTCCCCTTTGATCATTGAGATTGTTAATTGTCAGATTGTTGTTTTGGTGTTGGATTTGGATTTGTGGTGTGGGTGTATTTTGGCGTGGGGCACTAATGACCACCTTGGCATCGACAACACCATCATTAGTAACATTTTTGTTCCTTGCCCATGTGCGAGGTTTATCATTGTAATTGGTGGGTGGGTGGTTGTTTTGTTGTTTGGGGCATGAAGTTGATCCCACGAGTTGAGTCATAAGGGCTTGTTCGATGCTAAGCGCCTTGGAGATCAATTGGTCATATGTGGTGATCCCTTGTACCTTGAGATGAAATACCAAGAGGCCCTCAAGGTTGGATATAATGGTACAAACTTGTTGTTCCTTGGGCATGATCCATTTACTCTGATTGGCCTTGGATCACCATCATTGTAGGAATGAAGTGAATGATTCACCCTTCCCTTGTTTCAGAGCTGAGAGTTCTTCTAGACTAACATCCATTGCAATGTTGCATGCATAATTTTTAATGAATGCCTCTATAATTTCTTGGAATGTTCTGTTACTTGTATGTAGGTGAGAGAACCATTCCATAGCATGGCCAGCTAAACTTCTAGGAAATAGCCGCATCAAATAAGTATTATCGTATGCGACTTCCATGAAATGAACTTGGAATTCCCTGATGTGATCTTCAGGTTTTCCTGTCCCATGATATTTTTCAAACTTGGGGATCTCAAATCCCTTTGGGAATGGTTTCATCACTAGTCTCCTGTCAAATGGGTAGGGACACAAGTTTCTTGGTGTCTTTGTGGTTTGCCCTGATTGAAGATCAAGCACTTGTTGCAAGAGCAACTTGATTTGTGTTGTTAGGTCATTTTGCGGATCAGGGGGTGGGATGAAGGTGTTCTGGGGTGTTTCAATTGTGGGTTGGATGGGTGGGTTGGTTGGTGTGTTGTTTGATGGTATTTTCACATTGTGTCGAGCTAGGTATGCTTGCACTTGCTACTGTATAAACAACTCTTGTTGTTGTTGTTGTTCTAAGATTGACTGTTGTTGTGCTTGTTGTTGTTATGCTAGGATTGCTTGCCATTGTGCTTGTTGTTCCAACAATACTTGTTGTTGGGCTTCCAATTGGGCTGCTTCTTGTGGCTCTTGATATTGTTTTATTGCTTGTTGATATGCTTGTAATTGTGCTGCTTGTTTTTGTGCAAGAAGTTGTTCTTATGCTTGATATTGGGCGTGGAATTGAGCTTGAGCTTGGGCTTGTGCCGCTTGTTGTTGCAATAGAATTTTGGCTTGGGAAACATTTTGTGCTTGTATTGCGACTTGGGCTGCTTGAGCAGCTTGCACGGCTTGAGCGGCTTGGGCTTGTGTAGCCTCTTGCGCTTGTAAAGCAGCCTGGGTTGCTTGGGTAGCTTGAGCAGCTTGTTGAGCAGCTAATTGCCTAGATTTTTGTTTTTGCACTTGTAGGAATCCCCTTTGAAAAGAAGCTTGCAATGCCATGTTATATTGACTTGATATGTTGGAAGTTTGTGGTGGTGGGGGTGGTGGTGAATTCAAAATGGTGTTTGTGAAGGTGATGGGTGGTGATGTTGTGTTGGTGATTTGAGTGGTGCATGGTGCTATTGATGTGGTAGTCTGAGTGGTGAATGGTGTTGTTGATGTGATTGGCCTTTGGGAGACCATGCTTTGAGATGTTAGGGGGGTGGTGGATGATGTCACAATTACTTGTGTAGTTGTCATTTGTTGTTGCGATGTTGATGACAAGTTTTGTGTGATGTTTTGATTGGTGTTCAGGATGTTGGTTTGATTGATACTTGGTAAAGGGGGAAGACCTAAACTAAGTTGAGGTGTGGATAATAGTGGTAATGGTGGAAGAGGTGAAAATGTGAGGGGTATGAGTTCTTGAGAAAATGTTGTGGTGTCCAAAATGCCCCCAAGTCTGAACATGTCTCCTTCCTCTTGTGAACTTGTGAGGAGAGAAGTTTGAGGTGTTGCACGGAAGGATGATGATGATGGATCATGATGGAAAGTGAGAGGAACATACTTGTGTAATGGATTTTGGGGTATTTTTTGTTCCAAGATGGTATTTGAATCCAAGTCTTGATTGTTAACAAGGGGGTGTGTTTGAATAGCATTAAGAAATGCATTTCCCTTATTAACATTGGGTTGGGTTGGAGCAAAAGATGTTGTGATTTGCAGAATGTTTTGAGTGATGCTTTGGGACGGGGATGTGGATGAGATGGGAAGTGTGGATGAAATTAGAGGCATGCCCTCCAAAGATGGTTCTACTATAGAGCTTGTCTCAAAATCAGAAGGTAATTTGGCCCCTTGTTTTGCTAGTTCAAACATGTATAGTGAAGGGTTAAGCCTCATCATGGTGTTGACGATCTTATGATTTTCCAGATTTTGGAGCATTTCGGTTATTTATTCATGCAACATCCCAAAGGTAAGGTCTTCTTGATTTTCTTCTTGTGGGTTTTGTGATGATGATATAGTCAAAGGATTTCTTGATTCGACAGGATTCATTTCTGCATTCATTTGGCTTAGATCACTTGAAGCAGGCATTTCTTTGTTGGCTTCCATGCTCTTCTTGTATTGAGATCTAGTTTGAACCATAAAACAAGGATTAATTTTCAAGAATATGGGAGATGAATCTCTTAATTTCTTGGATTGATCTTTACTTTATGCACAAAATAGAAAATTTTAGGATGTCTTGAGAATCAAAAGGTGATATTATGATGATGCAAGAGATGGATGATGTGGATGTTTTTGATCTTTTGATAAATCTTGAGGGGGATGCTAGACTTTTAGGACTTTTGGATATGTTTCGGATTTTGATTTTGATTTTCCTTTTGGGATTGTCCTTGATTTGATTGATTTTGGTTTGCTTTGATTTTGAACAAATAGACCCTAAGATGTTGGATGATTATCTAAGGGGTAGATTTTCTCAAAGGATGATAATTTGAATATGTGTAGGGAGAAGGATGCATCTACCCACACCTATTCAAACAAGATGATAGTTTAACCAAGCATATGAAGAAGGATGCATCTACATATGCCTAGCTAGACAAGATGGTTTGATAACTTTGACTAAGTATATGCAAAAGGATGCATCTACACATACCTAGCCAAAGATGATTTGATAAATATTTCAAGGATTTTGTCTCAAGGATTTGATGATTTTGATTTTTTCCAAAAAGCCTAACATGAAGGATAGTTTCAAGATTTCTCAAAAGGTGATGATGAGATGATTTTTGTTTTGATGTTTTGAAGGGTGGATGAGAAAAAGATTTTGACTTCTTTTGATCCTAAGATGAACCTTAAAAAGACACTTTGTTTACCTAAACCTCGGTATTGAAGAACATGCAATACTTCTATAGACCTTTATAACCATGAAGTGATTCAATTTGAGCATACATTTCCGGATTTTGAATCAAGGACTTTCATTTTTGGATTTTGACTTCTTGGAAATCATGTGGTTTCAAAACATATGAGAGTTCATTTTGTTTATCTTTGCTTAGTGGCTTTATTTTACCAAAAACACTTTCTTTGATTAGGTTTTCCAAACTCGATGTCCAATGTCTTAATTTCTTCGAATCCCACAAAATATGTTATGTGGAAATTCGATGAATTCAAGGCAAGGGTTACCTATTGTTTAAGTTTAGTAGACAAATTGAGATGTAATCCAAATGTTTAGAAACCTCTAAGGATAAAATCCCAAGGGCAAGCAATAACATATGGATTGAGCCAATTGTATTTGTCTCCTAAAGGGTTTGAAATTTTGATGATGATGTTTAAGTGTTTGTTTCCAAGATGTTTTCAAACAAGCAAAACATTTTGTAACCAAGAATAAGTACAACCCTATGGATGTGGAAGACAATATTTGTTGGATTCCCACTTGGACAAGTCTAGATATGCTTATCTTTAGCGAATGGTTAGATGCTTGACCCCACTAGCTCCCCTCCACGGCTCATTAACTTCAATCGGGGCAGCCAAGCATTGTCACAACCCTCTTCTTAATACATTTGAAAATGAAACCCCTTATTATCAAATTAAGTTGGTTTGGAAATAATAATTATTTTATTTTATTATGGAATTAAAACATAGAAATAAATAAATTAATTAAAAATCAATAAATTAAAATATTAAAATTAGGTACTTTAAAATAAATAGAAAATTTATGATGCTAAAATTTAATTATGAAAATAAGAATATTTTCATAAAAGAATAAATAAATTTAATTTTTATTTTAAAAAATTGCCATACTTTTCTATTTTAACTTCTATTCTTCTTTCTAGTCAACACCTTGATTTTTTATCTCATTTTAGAATTTAAATCTTTCTTCTATCAGTTAACTACTTTTATTTTAGTAACTTCATGAGTAAACTACCCATAAAAAGGGAAACATGTGTGCACCTTTATCCATCTTTAAAATTTAAAATTCAATATTATCTTCTCACATGTGTACACTATTATCCACCTTTTAAAATTAAAAAAAATCAATATTATCCTCTCGTGAGACAAAATGGAAACTTTCCTTTCTGCTTCCCTAATATCGACCATTGATTTTTACAGTTAAATCTTAACCATAGAATTACCATATATTTTTTTCTATAAATATGACCCTTAACTTGTTTCAAAGGGCAGAGAAAAAAAAAAAGAATTGCTCATGCTTACTTTTCTTTCACCATTTGTTTTCTTCTTGCATACAATTCCAAGGGTAGTAATTTCATAGGAAAGGGTTGGGGTTTTATTTCTTCTTGGAGAGTAGCAAAGACTTGGCAAAGCTAAGGAGCAAGGATTCAATAGAGAAGGATTTAAACATCAAGCGTCACAAGTAAGTTGGACTAAACCTTTAATCTCACTAATTTGAAAAAATATATGTATATGTATAAGCATTAAGAATTTGTTAAAAAAAAAAGAGAGATTGTATTCTTTTGTAATTATTTATCACAACCTTCTCTTTGATTAAATGTTATTTCTTTAAAATTTTCTAATTTTTACTTAAATTCAAAGTTTATCAATTTTTTTATTTATTTTAAATTTCATTAGAAACTTTCATCAAAGCTTTACTTAAAGGTCCATTGATTTTTTAATAAAAATTATTGAAATTTATTTTATTGGAACCATAGAAATAATTTTAATAAAATTGTAGTTGAAAGTTTATTTAAATAGATTAAACTTTATAGATTATTATAAATATTCCATATTTAAAGAAAGTTGTTGGGCATGACAGTAAGCCAGCCGTGAGGACTTTTAAAAAAAAAGAAAGAATGTATATTCTTTTAAGTATTTTTTTTTTATATATACTAAATAATTTGTTAACTTGGAATTAATATATTTACAAATAAATAGAATTTATTTATATGTTGTTTAAAATATTATTTTAATAGTTTTTTTTTTTTTAGACTGCAGGAATCGGGTAGCACGACCCCCTATAAACTGCAGGTGCACCTCGTAAACTAGGTGCACCTCGTAAAATTTTTAACGTGACCGGCGGCGCTGGTGCGACATGCCCTCCGGTACCACGGGGGTGGGGGAGACTAGAACTTGTGACCAACCTCCTGCTACAGGAAAGATTTAGCCAACCAAGATAGGGCCCCAACCCCAATATTATTTTAATAGTTAAATTGAATATTGTTTTAATATTATTTTAGAATATGTCTGAAAAAAATATATGTAATAATAATACTAATGAAGATTCTATAAAGAAAAATTAATTAAAAATGTTAAATTATGAATACAAGATGCAAGATTTATTGCAGAGAAAATAAATGAGTTTTACTTTTAGTTGAAATTTTGGGAAAAAAGAAAAAGAAAAAGAAAAAAAAGAAAATAGTAATGTTTAACTTTGAGATAAATTTTGTGCATGAATTAAGAACTAAATTTGTATCTTAAAACAATAAATCAAGTTTTTAGTTAGAAAGTTTCCTTAAGATTTTATAAATATATATTTATATATATTAATAATAATTTTAAGTTGATAAATTTTAAATAAATAAATTTTGTTCTTGGCAATATTATAATTTAGGATTAAAAGAAATAATGAAATGAATTATTGAGTTAGTGAAAATATAAAAATAAAACAATTGCTTTTACTATAGAAGACATCATTTAGAAAATGTATGAATGAAAATGAGGGAAATTATTTAAATTTAGAAGCATAATTTTTTTTTATTATTATCATTATTATCTATGGATTTATTTTAGTAAAAAATCAAGATTTAATTACCTTTTCCCACCAAAGATCTCAATATTTATGGAAACATATTTATACTAAATCTTGGATTTGAAATTGGAAGGTTAGTCTTTTATATTAAAATATATTAATAAGAATTATGCCATTATTTAATAATAAAGTATGTGAGCTTTGTTATTTAATAATAATATAATTAGATTGAAATATGTTAGAAAATTTAGAAATTTATTAATAGTAAAATTTAATGACTTGATAATCTTATCAAATAATTATTTAGTCTCACTCCAAGATTTTTTTTTAAAGAATATTGTTAGAAGTTTAAAATCCTGTTAAATCTTGAATTCAATTATTAAAATAAGAAGGCTAAAAAAAAATCTCATCCATAAATCAAATAACTTGATTTTTATATTAAAAATAATAATTCAACAAACTTTCCTCTATAAATCAAATTACAATAAAAATCTAAAACTACCTCTAGATTTAAAGCAATAAAACAAAATCTTGATTTATTTATTTAAAAATAATTATTTAATTATTTATTTTCACAAAGTTGAGATTAGAAGTCTTAGTAAATAGTTGAATTTAATTAGTAAGATCCTATGTCTTGACTTTCTCTAGAGAATTAATAAACTCATAAATTGTACATGCAATGATTAATTATATTCACTTCCAAACTTATTTAAATTATTAAAATGAACTTATTTCTTATGGAATTTCAAAGCAAATAAAATAAGTTTTAGATTTTCACATAATATTATTTGGTTTAAATTTCAATTAGTGTTAGTCAAATACACCTTTAAAAAGAGAAATTTATTTTACAAAGAAAAGTTGTAATTTATTCCAAATGCTTAGCAATGCTCAAAATTTCATTTAGTGGTGGTAAATATCTTCAAATAATTGGTTCAATAAATTCTATATTTCATAATGATTTATTTCTAAAAATAGATTATATATATATATATATATATATATAGTTAATTGTTGAAGAATAAATTTGTCCAAAATAACTAAAAGGAAGTAAAGAGAATTTTATTTTATTTTATGAGTGGATGGTATTAGATAGTACTTAGTAATAACTTATAAGCTATATTCTTGAAATTTTTAATAATTAATACAATTTATTTTATTTTTTTCAAGGAAATTAGTAACAAAGGGATTTTATTTTTGCAAAATTAGGTTTCAAGAAAAAAAAAAAAAAACTTGATTTATGAAAGGTAATTGAAACTAGTCAAACATATTAGGAAATCTTGGTGTATGCTAATCATAATAGTCTAGATCGTAGTTCATGTGAGAAAATGTGGTAATATAAATTCCTTGAAAATTTTTAGGGTAAGATTTAATAAAAAATGGATCACATTTATAACTAGTAGGATCCTATAGCTTCCTTGATGCAAATTGAATTCTTGATTGAATAGTTATGAGTTGAACTTATATTTGATAAGGACTAAATTAGTTGGGTATAGTAATAATAGGATTATAAACTTAGGATTATGTAATCATCATATGTGATAAGGGCGCAGCCGAGACTTAGAAAATAACCCACAAATAAGAGAATAATTTTATTATTCAGAAAATGGAGCTTCTTACATGCAAAGGATCTCAAATCCCCAAGTTCTACAACACATGCAAATTACAGAAAGCTACAAAATCACCCTTTCGCAATATGCGAGCTTGTCCCCAAAAAGTTACCCAAAAATTAGAAACCTGCCCATAAATAGAGCTCCTCCTTAGTTTGGAGCCAAAACAACATTCAAATTTGAGTTTAGGCAGTTTGGCGCCGAAAATTACAACTTGAAGTTCAAATTTCAAAAGAACATTTGCAATTGTATCTTCTAGAAAAAGTGCCAACTTCCCGGGGCCATAACTTTTGATCCGGGACTTTGATTTGCGAACGTTTGAACCATTGGAAAGGTCTCGAAGTCAATAACACACTAGAAATTTGTGATGCTGATTTCGGCAAGTTTCAGGGCCAATCCGGGAACTCTAAGTGCCTCAAATCTAACTCGAAAGATTTTTAGGTGCAAATCTGGGAAACTAAAACTGCAATATCTTTTAACCCAGGAATATAAAATAAAAACGGTAAATTGAGAATTTCATTATGACAAAAAGGGTATCCAAAAATATAGAAACATCTAAAAATCGAGAAACTTGAAATTTAACTATTTTTGGGTGATGCAAGATTGCCCTTACTCCACTGGATGCTCCTGCATTAGACACCCAGGGTAATTTGAGAAGTGACCCTGTCATGTCTCAAATGGTGGAGGAAAACCCAAATGGTCGACCTTTGCCTTAGGCAACCAGGATGATTCATCAACAGGCCTTCCTTTCCATTTCACCAGATATTCTTCATACTGCTTGTTCCTGGTACTCCTTCCCACACCACTATCCAAGATTTCTTCAATCTCTTCCTTTTCTGAAGTAGGTGCTGGAATCCCACATTGTTCCATCGTTGGTACTTCCTTTGTGCCACCTTCATGATACTCTGTCAAATATGAAATGTTGAACACAGGGGAAATGTTGAATCCATCCGGCAACTCTACCTCATATGCATTCCCTGAATCATGACTCTTCAAAATTTTATAGGGACCGAACTTCTTCATCTTCAATTTGTTATATGTTCCCACTGGAAACCTTTCTTTCCTCAAGTGGACCATCACTTCATCACCAATCTGAAACTCCTTATACCTCCTCTTCTGATCTGCCTTAGCCTTATACTGCATATTCATCTTGTTAATATGTTCTCTTACCTTCTCATATATATCCTTGATGTGTTCTGCAAAATCTTCAGCTTCACTTATTTTCTCTTTGGTCCATCTTCCTCAATTCTCGAGCTGTTCTAGGGCTACATCTTCTCAATTCGGAGCTGTTCTAGGTCACCTCCATACACTGGAATGGTGATCTACCGCTCATGACAATTGTTGTAAGAAAAATTCCGCCTGCAAGACTGTCCCATCCCTTGGGTTTATCTCCCACCAAACATCTCAAAGAGGGGTTACCCAGACCTCGCTAACAACCCTTGTCCGCCCATCCGCTCAGGATGGTGTGCGTAACTGAACTTCAACTATGTCTTCAACTTCTTCCACAAGGTCCTCCAAAAGTACCATACAAATTTGGTGTCACGAGATGAAACAATACTCTTTGGCAGACCATGTAGCCTCACCACCATTTTGAAGAACAAGTTAGCAATGTGGATCATATCATGGGTCTCGATGGAATGAAATGTTACCTTCGAAAACCTATCAACCACCACAAAGACTCCAATCATTCTCGCTGTGTCCTCGCAAAACTAAGAACAAAGTCCATACTATAATCCTCCCATGGCCTCTCTAGTATAGGTAAGGGCTGATGAGTAAGTCCGTATTCGGCTCACTCCTTTAGCCATCCGACATACCCTACAGCCTTTTGTACACAAACTTCTTTCACATCCCGTGACAATTGAGGCCGATAATAATGCTCATCGATAATGGCAAATGGTCTTATCCCGACCAAATGTCCCGCCTATTCCTCCTCTCTCGCCTCCTCCTTTATCGTTCTCTCAGGAACCCCGAGATACCGCACTGACTTTAAATAACATTCCATCCTGGATTATGAAATCTAGCCACCTTGTCCTGTCCACTGTAACAGGTTCCTTGCAAGCTTTCCAAGCTTCTGAAAAATCAGGATCTTCAGGATACAATGTCTTAAGTTCATTGAACCTGTAATCCACTTCAATTGCATCTTTGTCATCAATGTATGCCCTACTTAAGGCATCTGCACTTATTTGACTTCTCCCACCCTATGTTTCAAAAACAAAGGTATAACTCTACAAAAACTTCTACCCATTTCATATGCCTCCTATTTAATTTTCTCGATTATTTAGGAAATGTAAGGCCCCATGATTAGTATATAGAAAAAATTCTTCAAACACATAATGACTCCATTTCTTTAATGTTGAACTATTTCCATCATATACATAATACTTGGCATCATTTAACTTTCACTAAAATAGGCAATGGACTTACCTTCTTGGCTCAACACTGCTCCAATGGCACAATCACTCGCATTACAATCCACCTGAAACACTTTGTTGAAATCGAGGGCTTAGAACAAGTTACTTCCGCCACCTTCCGTTAATAGTTCAAACTTTTACACCCAATCGCTCCACTTGAATTCTCTTTTCAACCCCTCTACTGTTTCATCAGGGTCCACAAATACCATCAAGTTTCAAATGAACTTTCTATAAAACTAGCCAAACCATGGAGATCCTTGCCCCAGAAAGGGGCTCTTGGGGTAGGCCAGTCTCAAAATAGCCTTCACCTCTCTCGGGTCCATCTGAAAGACCTTCGAGACAACAAACCCCAAGTACACTAACCCTCTCAAAAACCCGCACTCTCTTTATTAATCAACAGTTTCTCTTCAACTTCCTCAGCGCCTCCTAATATGCAATCGATGCTCATCCAACGCCCACTCGAAAAATCAAAATATCATCTAAATACACAATAATAAAACTTTCTTAGAAATTCCTTTAGCACTGCTCATGAGCCGCATGAATAAAAATTGATGCATTGGTTAGCCCAAAGACAATGACTAACCACCAGACAGCCCTCTCGTCTTGAAGGCGCCTTCCATTCATCTCCCTCTCAATCCTGATCCTATGATATCCACCTTCATCAATCTGCGGAAGTACCGAGCCCACTCAAAATGTAAATTCATTAGGTCATCCATCCTCAAGGGAAATTATAAATTGATTGTTATTCGTTTATGGCTCCCGAACTGTACACATCCTCCACTCCCCATCCTTCTTTGGTGCTAGTACTGTAGGTACTGCACATGGACTCAAACTCTCCCGTATCAAACCCTTTCTCAACAACTCTCGAACTTGTCTGTTCAACTCCTCATTTTCTGCTGGAGTCATTCTATGAGCTTCCTTATTTAGCAAATTGGCTCCAGGAATCAAGTCAATATGATGACTGATCTTCCTTATTGGTGGTAAACCCTCAGGTACATTATCAGAAACAATATTCTGAAACTCATCCAACATCCCAAAAACTTCTTCTGGAACCTTCTCACTATCCTCCTTACTCACTCTAGGAATCAATGCATAACACATGCTCATGCTTCATACCTTCTAAAAAATTTCTTCCATCTACATAACAAATTCTAGCACCATCGCATACCTTTCTTCGATCTCCTTCGTGGGTTTCAACTCAGGACGAACCCATCCTTTGTCAAGGAATAAGTGTTTGCATGGCCATCATGTATAGCTCGCTTATCAAACTGCCACGGCCTCCCCAACAACATGTGACATGCATCCATGGGGATGATATCATAGAGTACCTCATCATGGTAGCTTCCGATCTTGAACTTTACTAGGCACTGCTCATTGACCAAAACTTTGTGGTTTTTCTGCAACCAAGCAATCCGATACGGATGTGGGTGCCTTTCCCTCTTCAGCTTCAACTTTGTGACCATCTCTTCTGACACCAGATTATCGGTGCTCCCATCATCAATAATGACATCACAACATTTTCCTTCACACTTGCACCTTGTGCGAAATAGATTCTTCCTCTATTTTGGTTCTTTTTCCTCAATCACTAGGGCTCTCCTAATCACTAGGGCTTCTCCCCTTTCAGCATCATCTGAATGTTCAGATTGGACCTCCTCATCTACATGCACAACCCTTCCATGACCTTCTGGCCTTTTTTCTTCCCTTCCTTGGTGTTGTGGACATTCATAGGCTCGATGCCCTTGTTCACCACACTGGAAACAATGCCTTGAACCACCTCTTCTAGATCCTGTCCACATCTCCCTTGTCCTCTCACCTTTGATCACCACCTTTGGATCACGAGGCTTTAGGTGCTTGTCATTCCTTTGGCTCTGACTGCAACCTATCTTGACTTTTATTTTCATCATCATTTTGGCTTCCTAAAGGTCTTCCACTCTCCTTCCACTTTGGACCTCCCCTCATCCTTTTGCTTGCCATCAAATCTTTTGTCTAGCTTCTCTTCCACCTTTAGAGCAAACTGATACACATCAATGGTGGTCATTCTGACTAGGCTTAACTCCTCCCGAATGCTCCTATTGTGAACTCCATTAAGATACATCTAGCTACCTTCCTATCGGCCTTTTGTGTGACCTGCTCGATGATTATCATTCTGTAAAATCTTTAGTATATTCTTTCACAGATCTCGCTTCCTTGCTTCAACTCCTTGTAATTTCTTCAATGTATCCAACTTGTAGTCCATCAAGGAATTGCTTTCGCTTCTACCATGTGATCCCATCCGATGATCTTTCCTTTCTCTTTGACGGGCTTCCCCAACTAGACTCTTTCCACCAACACTGCATGGCCCTTTAGCTTCATTTTGCAAACTTAACTCTGATCCGTCCTCATTTCCTCACACTAAATATTCTTCAGCTCGTTGGATCTTACCGATCAACTCTTCCGTGTTTACTCAACAATCTAGGGACTTCTTCTCTGGGTCTTTTCCTGATCTTCGAAATGGCCCTTATTAGCCGCATTTGGTCTTGATCAATTGCTTCTTCTTCTTCTACATTTTAACCTTCTTCCTCTCCTTCATCCTCACTTTCCTCCCTTGGGTTTAACCCTCTTCTCAACTGCTCTTGTAACGTGTCAGACTGCCTCCGGAGGGTCAGCCAGCTGCATCTCTTCCACCAAAGATTTCCGCCGCCTTTGACCACCTGGCACCACCATGCCTACTTAGGCATCACTCTTGGAGGCATCTTTCGGATTCTAATCACATACCTGGTGTGCAAACTGCCTCACGATCTATGGATTTGTCCACATCAAGAAAACCCGCTCTGACACCACTTGATAAAGGCGAACCTAGGACTTAGAAAATAACCCACAAACAAGAGAATACTTTTATTTTTCAGAAAATGGAGCTTCTTACATGCAGAGGATCTCAAATCCCCAAGTTCTACAACACATGCAAGTTACAGAAAGCTACATAATCACCCTTTCGCAATATGTGAGCTTGTCCCCAAAAAGTTACCCAAAAATTAGAAACCCGCCCATAAATAGAGATCCTCCTTAGTTTGGAGCTAAAACAACATTCAAATTTGAGTTTAGGCGGTTTGGCGCCGAAAAATTACAACTTGAAGTTCAAATTTCAAAAGAACATTTGCAATTGTATCTTCTAGAAAGTGTACCAACTTCCCGGGGCCATAACTTTTGATCCGGGACTCTGATTCACGAACCGTTTGAACCGTTGGAAAGGTCTCGAAGTCAATAACGCACTCGAAATCCACTATGATTATTTTAGCAAGTTTTGGGGCCGATCCATGAAATATAAGTGCCTCAAATCTAACTCGGAAGATTTTCAGGTGCAAATCTAGGAAACTATAACTACAATATCTTTCAACCCAGGAATAGAAAATAAAAACTGTAAATTGGGAATTTCATTATGACAAAAAGGGTATCCAAAAATGTAAAAACATCTAAAAACTGAGAAACTTGAAATTTAACTATTTTTGGGTGATGCAAGATTGCCCTTACAGCACTGGATGCTCCTGCGTCAATATGCCCTCACCTCACCCTTGAGGATCTTAGTGATAAAAAAAAAGAAAGATAACTAATGCTTTGATTTAATTTAACTTCAATTCCTTTTAATTCTATGCAATACTTCTTGTTACAAGGTTAATTACTATCTAATTTTCAAAGTGTTAGGTATTGGTTTCATCCATTTTAAAAAGATGCATATTAGAATTAGTTTTCATTTCCAAGCAAATAAAGCATTAGTAAATTTAAGATTTGCAAAGTAAATTTCAAGTGTTAGAATGGTTCAAATATATCAATAATAGTTAAAGGTAACAATTTGATAGATTAAAATAAGCTATTTTCAAGGAGTTAATGTTTGCTAAAACCAGTTTTTAAAGTTAAAGTAATTACAACATTTATTTTAAAATGTTTAGAATAGTTTATGTTTTTCTAAAAAATAAAATTAAGTATTTATTTATGAAAAAGTGATGCTTGGAATACTTTTAAGAAATTCTCGTAGTATTTAAATAGTTTATGTTTATTTTGTAAAAACAAGTGATGTTAGTTAATATGGATAATTAAAGAGATGAGTTTAGAAAGGTAACTTTAGTTCATTAATATAGTTTATTTTATATGATTAGTATTGGATAAATTCACTTTCAATAACATGAGCAAATAATAGTTGTTTAGTTTAATTCCAAAAGTAATTGTTTTATTCATCTAGGGAAATAAAATTAGATAAGTTTATCTATGTGCTTATTTACTTTCATTATTTAATTTTATGTAAGTAGTATGACTTTTATTTTGTGTTAGATAGAAAACCTTAAACAAGATTTGAAACTAACACCAGCAGCGTTCAGTATCAGCGGTGCCTTTGGCTCACGCTTACGGGTAATGTCGTCGCGCTTGAGCTATTGCATCCATAGCCTAACACAACTGCAACAACGGCATCTAAGGCACTGTCCCTTTAAATTATCGGGGAGAAATAAGGAACACCATGTTAATAAAATCCAAGAGACGGGTAATCTCTCTCGGATCGATAATCTAATAAGATAATTTTAAATGAACAAAAAATTCACTAGTCCAAACCTAGTAAACCCCATTATAGGATTCAATGGAATTGTTTTAATATATTGTTATGATAATTAAAGGTAATTGTATCTCAAATGGGTTCAAGGGAGAGGTTATTTAGGAACTAGGATTTAGATGTTTAGGAAACAAGTAATAGTCAAGGAGACTATTTACTTATATTTTATTGCTTCCCTTCGTGGGTAGCAATTGCAGAGGAACTGTATGGGGAAAATGAAAATCCCTAGAAAGGGTTGCGTACCCACAAAACAGTTCACATCAAACATAGATTAGAAAACAGAACTACATATTTTACGCCTTGATCCTGTTTGGAAGCAGGGTATGTAGGCAGTCTGGGAAACGAAGAATGCTCCCAGTACCTTAGGCATTCGGGGATGGGGCTTAGGGAAGTTTAAGATAATGATAAATTAAAATATAAATTAATATTTCAAGAGAATCACTTGGTCAAAAGGGGCTATATATATCAAACATAAAGATAAGATAAAAAAAGTTCCTTGTATACTCGGAAGGAATCCTGGATGGATTCGCTTGACTCCCTAGGGCCATAGGCTAAATTCTGAGGCGGGACTCAAGCTACATATTTATTTTAACATACTCCTAAGAACGACGACCTGGGTGCACTTCTAAGGGAAGTGTAGTCTTTAGTGAGTGACTCAGGACCCGAATGGTCTCGATGAGTCTAAGTCTCTGGCCAGAGCACATTCCTATCCTTTATAGATAGATGCCTACCCCATTTGGGTAGATGCCTATCCCAGATGGATAGATGAATTCTTGTCCCGTATGGACAAATGCTAACCTGTATGGTTGGATGCCTATCTCGGATGGATGGATGCCTATCCCGTATGGATAGAAGTACCTGAGTATGCAAGCGAATGAACACATAATAAGGTAGTAAAAAAAAAAAAATAGTGGTAATTTTTGGGTTATTAGTTTGGGTTATTACATGTGGTATTAGAGCAAGGTTCGAAAGCTAGGCCTTGAGCCTACTATGACTTGTGCAAATTAAAATTGCATAATGCTTTTTGAACTACAAATTGAACCTTTTGTGAAACTTGTTTTCATTATTAAATTATTTTCTAAGTTGTCTTATTTTATTATTTCTTGCCCTTGAATGTGGAATTCAAATTTTAATTTAACCTTGATAGATTCTTAGATAACTATGACAAGTTTGCTTGACTTATTTTATTTTGATACATGTTTCCTTCATGTTTGGATATGATACCTCTAAAACTATTTGACATTGAACCTTGTGTGAAAATTAGTTTCATTGTTGATTATTATTTTTGTTTTCTAAACTTGTTTTATTTTCTCTTGGTTGTAACTAAATTTTGTTTTTTTATATAAACTTATGATTGATGAAATTCTTGTATATTTATGAAGATTTTCTTTTATTTATTTTTTTCCACCAATTTTTTTTATATGACCTTAAGTATATTGAATTATTAAACTTTATGCCTTATTGATAACTTTTTATACCTTATTGATGGAATTGCTATGACTTATTGTTGGAATCGATATATTTTTTTGATTTGTTGTTGATGGAAGTTTTACACCTTATTGAACAAGTGAATACATCTCATGATTTATTGTTTGAATGGCTATATTTTATGAATTATCGTTGGAATGAATATTATTTTGACTTATTGTTGGAAGTGGATTCATTTTTTTTTGAGTTATTGTTGGAATTAATGAATTGATGGCTTATTACCGATTTTATTGTTGGGATACAAATACACTAATGTTTTAATGAGAAAATGAGGTTTATTTCATGACTTATTATTGAAGAAAATGCATATTTTGACATACGATTGGAATAAGTATGATTATATACATTTTATGACTTATTGCAGAGTGGATATATTTATGCCTTAATTAATGAGATGGCTATGCTTGAATCATTTCATTTGCATGAGTTCTATTTTGTTAAGATGAACTTTGGAAAAAAAAGGTATATAACATAAATGAATATGTGGAGCAATAATTTATGAGCTTGGTTTAATTTTTATAAAAAAATATGTTAACTCCCATTTGGCACTTATAAGTGCATTGGGACGATGCACAATATAAGGGGGGGAGGATGTCACAACCCTCTTCTAAATACATTTGAAAATGAAACCCCTAATTATCAAATTAAGTTGGTTTGGAAATAATCATTATTTTATTTTACTATGGAATTAAAACATAGAAATAAATTAATTAATTAAAAATCAATAAATTAAAATATTAAAATTAGGTACTTTAAAATAAATAGAAAATTTATGATGCTAAAATTTAATTATGAAAATAAGAATATTTTCATAAAAGAATAAATAAATTTAATTTTTATTTTAAAAAATTGTCATACTTTTCTATTTTAACTTCTATTCTTCTCTCTAGTCAACACCTTGATTTTTTTTTATCTCATTTTAGAATTTAAATCTTTCTTCTATTAGTTAACTACTTTTATTTTAGTAACTTCATGAGTAAACTACCCATAAAAAGGGAAACATGTGTGCACCTTTATCCATCTTTAAAATTTAAAATTCAATATTATCTTCTCACATGTGTGCACTATTATCCACCTTTTAAAATTAAAAAAATTCAATATTATCCTCTCGTGAGACAAAATGGAAACTTTCCTTTCTGCTTCCCTAATATCGACCGTTGATCGTTGATTTTTACACTTAAATCTTAACCATGGAATTGCCATATATTTTTTCTATAAATAAGACCCTTAACTTGTTTCAAAGGGCAGAGAAAAAAAGAAAAGAATTGCTCATGCTTACTTTTCTTTCACCATTTGTTTTCTTCTTGCATACAATTCCAAGGGTAGTAATTTCATAGGAAAGGGTTGGGGTTTTATTTCTTCTTGGAGAGTAGCAAAGACTTGGCAAAGCTAAGGAGCGAGGATTCAACAAAGAAGGATTTAAACATCAAGCGCCACAAGTAAGTTGGACTAAACCTTTAATCTCACTAATTTGAAAAAATATATGTATATGTATAAGCATTAAGAATTTGTTAAAAAAAAAGAGAGATTGTATTCTTTTGTAATTATTTATCACAACCTTCTCTTTGATTAAATGTTATTTCTTTAAAATTTTCTAACTTTTACTTAAATTCAAAGTTTATCAATTTTTTTATTTATTTTAAATTTCATTAGAAACTTTCATCAAAGCTTTACTTAAAGGTCCATTGATTTTTTAATAAAAATTATTGAAATTTATTTTATTGGAACCATAGAAATAATTTTAATAAAATTGTAGTTGAAAGTTTATTTAAATAAATTAAACTTTATA
Organism: Sequoia sempervirens; assembly: GCA_007258455.2. Taxonomy (NCBI): domain Eukaryota; kingdom Viridiplantae; phylum Streptophyta; class Pinopsida; order Cupressales; family Cupressaceae; genus Sequoia; species Sequoia sempervirens. The sequence continues at coordinate 8,793 of VDFB02265500.1, read as the reverse complement.
GATTATTATAAATATTCCATATTTAAAGAAAGTTGTTGGGCATGACAGTAAGCCTTTATGCAGCCGTGAGGACTTTAAAAAAAAGAAAGAATATATATTCTTTTAATTTTTTTTTTTATATATACTAAAGAATTTGTTAACTTGGAATTAATATATTTACAAATAAATATAATTTATTTATATGTTGTTTAAAATATTATTTTAATAGCTAAATTGAATATTGTTTTAATATTATTTTAGAATGTCTCAAAAAATATATGTAATAATAATACTAATGAAGATTCTAGAAAGAAAAATTAATTAAAAATGTTTAAATTATGAATACAAGATGCAAGATTTATTGCAGTGAAAATAAATGAGTTTTATTTTTAGTTGAAATTTTGGGAAAAAGAAAAAGAAAAAAAAGAAAATAGTAATGTTTAACTTTGAGATAAATTTTGTGCATGAATTAAGAACTAAATTTGTATCTTAAAACAATAAATCAAGTTTTTAGTTAGAAAGTTTCCTTAAGATTTTTATGTAGTAAATATAGTAATTATTTATCTTTTCCTTAAACCTTCATATGATTTTGATTTACTTAGTTGGATTTGTTTTTTTGATTTTTTTTTATTGTTTTATTTCTAAAATGAAAAATAAAATAAAAAAATCATTCAATAAAAGAAAAAAAGAAGAAGAGGAAGAATGAATTTAATATATATTAAGCATAAAATAATTAAGTATATTTAGTATTGAGTTTGGTATAAATATATATTTATATATATTAATAATAATTTTAAGTTGATAAATTTTAAATAAATAAATTTTGTTCTTGGAGAATCTTCAATATTATAATTTAGGATTAAAAGAAATAATGAAATGAATTATTGAGTTAGTGAAAATATAAAACTAAAATAATTGCTTTTACTATAGAAGACATCATTTAGAAAATGTATGAATGAAAATGAGGGAAATTATTTAAATTTAGAAGCATAATTTTTTTTTATTATTATCATTATTATCTATGGATTTATTTTAGTAAAAAATCAAGATTTAATTACCTTTTCCTACCAAAGATCTCAAAATTTATGGAAACATATTTATACTAAATCTTGGATTTGAAATTGGAAGGTTAGTCTTTTATATTAAAATATATTAATAAGAATTATGACATTATTTAATAATAAAGTATGTGAGCTTTGTTATTTAATAATAATATAATTAGATTGAAATATGTTAGAAAATTTAGAAATTTATTAATAGTAAAATTTAATGACTTGATAATCTTATCAAATAATTATTTAGTCTCACTCCAAGATTTTTTTTTAAAGAATATGTTAGAAGTTTAAAATCCTGTTAAACTTGAATTCAATTATTAAAATAAGAAGGCTAAAAAAAAATCTCATCCATAAATCAAATAACTTGATTTTTATATTAAAAGTAATAATTCAACAAACTTTCCTCTATAAATCAAATTACAATAAAAATCTAAAACTACCTCTAGATTTAAAGCAATAAAACAAAATCTTGATTTATTTATTTAAAAATAATTATTTAATTATTTATTTTCACAAAGTTGAGATTAGAAGTCTTAGTAAATAGTTGATTTTAATTAGTAAGATCCTATGTCTTGACTTTCTCTAGAGAATTAATAAACTCATAAATTGTACATGCAATGATTAATTATATTCACTTCCAAACATATTTAAATTATTAAAATGAACTTATTTCTTATGGAATTTCAAAGAAAATAAAATAAGTTTTAGATTTCACAAAATATTATTTGGTTTAGATTTCAATTAGTGTTAGTCAAATACAGCTTTAACAAGAGAAATTTATTTTACAAAGAAAAGTTGTAATTTATTCCAAATGCTTAGCAATGCTTAAAATTTCATTTAGTGGTGGTAAATATCATCAAATAATTGGTTCAATAAATTCTATATTTCATAATGATTTATTTCTAAAAATAGATTATATATATATATAGTTAATTGTTGAAGAATAAATTTGTCCAAAATAACTAAAAGGAAGTAAAGAGAATTTTATTTTATTTTATGAGTGGATGGTATTAGATAGTACTTAGTAATAAGTTATAAGTTATATTCTTGACATTTTTAATAATTAATACAATTTATTTTATTTTTTTCAAGGAAATTAGTAACAAAGAGATTTTATTTTTGCAAACTTAGGTTTCAAGAAAAAAAAAAAATTGATTTACGAAAGGTAATTGAAACTAGTCAAACATATTAGGAAATCTTGGTGTATTGTAGTACCCCTCCATTCTCACCTGAGATGTGCAGGTAGTCTGGCTAAGGAGTCGGAAGAGAAAGATAGGACAAGGGCTTCTAATGGTATTTTATATGTTGAGATTGAATTAATTAAATAAGGGTAATATTATTTATTAAAATATTAGATTAAATTGTATTTAAATTTTTAAATGTTTTATTTATATTTTTAAAAGTCACGAGTTTATTAAATGATAATTAAAATATTAAATAGTGTTTATTATTTTAATTAATTATTTTATGGAGGATAATTGTTAGAATAAATTATTTAAATTAACTAGATAATGTGCCTTGCAAGTAAAGCTTGCAAAAGCTGATTAAAACAAAAAAATATCGAAGAATAGAAAAATAAATAAATAAAAGTTTGAAAAAGATGTGAGAACGAATGAAAACTCGGATCTAAATGAAAAAAAACTTGCTTTTAAAAATATAATTGCTTTTATTTATGATTTTTATGAGCTTTTGAAAGCAATGGGTAATATCTTTTATTTTACTTTTAATTGAAAATGGGAGAGAGGATGATTTGGGAGAGGAGCTGCACAAGTGAATAGGGAGGTACTGACGAAATTTTTTGTAGTTTTGAAGGGAAAATATTTTCATTATTTTGTTTGAAAAATCTTGGAGAGAGTCTTCTGAGTAAAGATGGAGATTTGAGCACGGTATTCTGAAGAGGAGGCTTCGAAGCAGGAACAACTTTTGCGAAATGACTGTTGGAATCAAACAAGCTTCATCAAAATATCAGCAGCGTAGGACTCCAGGTTCATCTACTTCTTCTCTGGTCTTCTGATTCAAAGAAAATATAAATATAAATAGATTAATCGGTGAAAGAAAAAGAAAGCCTTTGAGAGTAGAAATTATTTAATAGTAAATTTATTGAAAGAATTAATTTGGGTGTTTATGAATATTGCTCCACAATTATTCGTTTAATTTAACTTTGAGAGAATATTGTTTGGATTTGTGAAAATAAACCTTGTATCTGTAAATTGAATCTTTTGGAAAAAAAGTTAGTTTTCCCTCTCAGAACATTTGTTCTGGTTTCTTATTAAATATATGTATATCTTGTAAAAATATATATATACACTTACATTATGTCTTTTATTTTATTTTTACTTGTGACGGATATATTGTTCATATGGACTTAAAAGAAAAAATATATATTAATTATATACTGAATATACTTTACTGGATTTTGTATTGTGTATTTCTTTTGATATTTGTCGGCGTTCGTACCTATCCGAATGGATGAATTTTTAATTCTTATAAAAAAAAAATTGCAAACGAAATTTTATTAAAAAAAAAAAATTAACAAAGTTTTTTTTATTGGGAGCAGTTGGGAGGGACGGCGGTGGGCCGTACCCCCCCATCCGCCTTATTGCGTACCGCGCACAACAGTCATACTGACTGCTGCGCGCAGCAGTCAGTATGACTGCTGTACGCAGCACGGGCAGGGCCGACGGGCCTTTTCCTTGCTTTGGAAAAAGTTAACTTTATTTAACTTTGTTTATTTTTATATTTATAAATAAATATATATATATATATATATATTTATTTATTTATTTTGGTATGTATTTCTTATTTTTTTTAATGTAAATTATAATTATTTTATTTAATATTAGTTTAAAATGTAATTTTATAATTATTTTATTTAATCTTAGTTTAAAATGTAATTATAATTATTTATTTTAATATTAATTTTATTATTTTTTTTATAAAATAATAATAATAATAATAATAATAAAAATAAAATTAATTTTTGTATTTGATTCAAATATTAAATAATGCTTAAATTTAGGTATAATTATAGTTTTGTATGTTTATAAGTTGGAATCTGCAATCCTTTTAGAAAGAAGTTGTTAGGTAGAAGTTGTATAGACATTCGATTATTATATGAACTTATAGACATCTATTTTCATTATCTAATAAGCATATACATTTGATAGGGGATGATTAAGTAAACATTAATTAAAAAAAGAAAACTAGGTGGAACCATCTTGGCAATGTAAGTGTGTCCACCCTTATTCTAGAATTGGCTACATTGTAAATTTAGTATGTATTCCATGATTCCATTATTGGTCCAATTCGTTTGTGCTTAGTAATAGGGATGGTTAGTGATTTGAGAATTGTTTAGGAAATTTTGTACAACCGTTATGTCATTCTTTGTTGATTTTATAATTGTTTAGGTTATTGTGTTCTTGTTTAGTTATGGAATTGATGAAATAAGGAATTAAGATTACTTTTGTAAATCAAAAATAAATGTGGACTATTTTAGTATAAATGTCATTATGGTAGTCCTTGCAATTGTGGTGTTATGTGACTTTAGGTGACATATGAGGAGTTTATGTGTGACTTAAATGATCTCTTATTATGTGGAAGTCAAATGGTGAACCAAGAAATAAATAAATAGAATATAATTGTTATTTTTTTTTTTAAATCTTCATGACTAATGCTTGGATTGTATTCATACTTACCCAAACAATTGAATGATTGATTTTGATCAACTTACATTTAGATAAATGAGAAGGCCAATGCAAGTAAATGAATTTAGATAATTTCTTGAATGATTATTTTTCCTTGCATTCTTTTTACCATTGATTCATAAGTCCTTTATAGGGATAGTTACTTTTTAAACTCTTGTGAGTATGATTGACTTGATTGTTCGAGTGGTTTGGTCTTCCAATTGTGAATGCGAGTCGTTAATGGCTACTGTTGTTATGCCTTGTGACCTTTCTTGTGCAAGTATGAATAAATATTTGAGTAGGCTATTTTTATTTTTTTTATGCTTATCTAGTTCAGCAGTCTTCGGCTTCACCTAAGTGGGTGGCAGCCGCCTAAGAAACTGTTTGGGGTGATGGACCCTAGAAAGGGTTGCATAACCACTCTTCTAGTATGTAATTTTGTATGGGTCACATAATGCTTATGAATAGAGGTTTGAGTTTAGCGTGTATTGTGGTGTTGTGTTACTTTGTGTTGGAGTAGATTCCTCCTTGAATGTCTTATGAGTGAACCCTTGGTTGGTCAGTCAATGAGTTGGAGCAGCTCAAGTTGTCGAACTACGGTGCCTCTGCGAATTATATACGTAGGCAAGGCCATCGAGTGATGAGCTCCCGAGGCATTAGGTCGGGCCCCTAGGACTGTTCTTCTGAGTCTTGTTTGAGTCTTGGTGTATGAATTTAAGCTCTTCGTTAATCCAGCTCCTTTTGAGTTAGTGGGTTCGGTCCTCTGTTCTGGAGCTTTGAAAGGTATTGAAAGTGGCCTGACTTTTACACATACATTAAAACCATTCATATGGTTGCTATGACTATTATTTCCTTCATGAGTCACACTATTTATTCCCATTGGTTTACTCTATTTCTTCCCTTGCCGGTGATTCTCTTCACACTCTGTCTCTCCATCGAATTATGTAGACATTTTGGCTAAACGTTTTAGCTCTCTTGCCTATTCGATCTCCTTCTTTACTGAAGACCATTGAGGGAATTAATCTTTCGCTCCACTTAATTGTTGTGCTTTAAATCCTTGGCTCTTACAGATATTTTCTTTCCTAATGTCGTCGTTGCCCTTGTTTTGTGCCTGTTCTAATCTAGTGGATGCTATATATAAATGGCATTTTTGTTTTTAGACAAAATGGTAGTAAATGCGTCGGATTTAATTTGTTTTGGAAGAAAATACAGATTGGGAAAGAGGATCGTTATTGAATCGTGTTGAGGAGGTGGTAATTTATTTTTGAAACTAAACACTTGTGTGATAATGTCATTTGGAAACATCCGTTGGTTGATTCAATCCCTGAATCAAAATATTTTTAATGATTCCTCTGTAGTTTTCATGGCGCTATTCCTTAAACGACTTGTGCATATTATGCTTATTTCATCACTCTTTTGTGCTCATCTTTCAACCGATGTGCTTTAGGTGACATTGAGTTCTTTGTGGCATTCTATCTAATATTTTACATGCCTTTTCTCAGCTTCCTTACCTTTATGCATGCCTTCCCAATCTAATATGTAGTCGCCTGCCTCTGTTACGTCAGCATGTTCTTTTGGTCTCTATTTTCTTTGCTGGATTAGACTCTTGTGATGGCGTGGCTAGCAGCATCTTCCTCTATCTTACATCACTCTCTTTACTATCTGAATCTTTCCACATCTAGTCATGCTACTGTTTGCATATTAATCTAATGCTTAGCACGGAATTTCCATTTTGCCTTATTTTGTATTGAATGTATTTCAATTTTCATTTCGATGCTGTGTGGTAATTGAGCATTCTCTCTTTTCTTTGAATTTGTTGCTTGAGCCCTCATGGCTGCACCTGCGCGTCCCATCCCCTTCTTCATAGTAGGAACTACTGGTAGCCTTTTGTTCTTTAGGAATTCGATATGCTGCTGGTGTACCAGAGTCTATTTACTTGAAGACATAGGAAGATTGCTTATTGATGATGATAAAATATTTATATATACATTCAGTACAAATGGTTATTGTACTGTTAAGCATTTTCAGTCTTTTCTCTCTCTCCCAGTGGTGTCTCCTCCTCTAATCGTTGTTTATAACCTTCTGTTAGCTGGGAGTTTAATGTGTAGAGAAGTGTGTTATGGTGATATCGATTTTTATGTCCTTATATATATATATATATATTTACACACAGGAGTATGTGTATGTGTAATATGTGAGTATTTATGTATTCTGATGATAATATGATCATGTACTTCAAAGCAACAATCTATTATAATATAAGTGTATAAATATATGTAGGCGTAAAATAAAATATTCTTATTTTCATGTTTAAATTTGTATTGAACAAATATTGTATTGGGTTTTGTTATATGGAAGATGACTATGTTTGTCTTGTGTCAAGTAATATGTAGATAAATGAATTAGAAAATTGATTAGTCAGGAAATAAATTGATTTAATATATATAGGAGGATTAGAAAAGAACAACTATGATTAAGTCTTTTGAAAACATTTTCATTACTAGTATATTTGAGTTGGTGAGGTAACCTCAAACATTTGTTCTCAACTTCCTTACCCTTTGTACCCTTAATTCTAGGATTTAGAAATATTACTAGCCTTCTCGTCGTTTAGTCTAAATTTTGTAATTCCAATTTAAATTTCTATATGCATAGGAGATGTTTAAAATTATGTTGTTTTATATTATGTTAAGGTTTATGTTGCTTTATATTATGTTAAGGTTTAAAATTCTATTAGCTATACATGGGTGCTAAAGATGATTGATTTGAGAATTGTTTAGGAAATTTTGTACAACCGTTATGTCATTCTTTGTTGATTTTATAATTTTTTAGGTTATTGTGTTCTTGTTTAGTTATGGAATTGATGAAATAAGGAATTAAGATTACTTTTGTAAATCAAAAATAAATGTCGACTATTTTAGTATAAATGTCATTATGGTAGTCCTTGCAATTGTGGTGTTATGTGACTTTAGGTGACATATGAGGAGTTTATGTGTGGCTTAAATGATCTCTTAATATGTGGAAATCAAATGGTGAACCAAGAAATAAATAAATAGAATATAATTGTTATTTTATTTTATTTTTTTAAAATCTTCATGACTAATGCTTGGATTGTATTCATACTTAACCAAACAATTGAATGATTGATTTTGATCAACTGACATCTAGATAAATGAGAAGGCCAATGCAAGTAAATGAATTTAGACAATTTATTGAATGATTATTTTTCCTTGCATTCTTTTACTATTGATTCATAAGTCCTTTATAGGGATAGTTACTTTTTAAACTCTTGTGAGTATGATTGACTTGATTGTTCGAGTGGTTTGGTCTTCCAATTGTGAAAGCGAGTCGTTAATGGCTACTGTTGTTATGCCTTGTGACCTTTCTTGTGCAAGTATGAATAAATATTTGAGTAGGCTATTTTTGTTTTTTTTATGCTTACCTAGTTCATCCGTCTTTGGCTTCACCTAAGTGGGTGGCAGCCGCCTAAGAAACTGTCTGGGGTGATGGACCCTAGAAAGGGTTGCATACCCACTCTTCTAGTATGTAATTTTGTATGGGTCACATAATGCTTATGAATAGAGGTTTGAGGTTAGTGTGTATTTGTGGTGTTGTGTTACTTTTGTGTTGGGGTAGATTCCTCCTTGAAAGTCTTATGAGTGAACCCTTGGTTGGTCAGTCAATGAGTTGGAGCAGCTCAAGTTGTCGAACTACGGTGCCTCTGCGAATTATATATGTAGGCAAGGCCATCGAGTGATGAGCTCCCGAGGCATTAGGTCGGGCCCCTAGGACTGTTCTTCTGAGTCTTGTTTGAGACTTGTTGTTTATTTTCGGTAACGTAAAAACTAACATTGATTTATATAGCTTCTCTTAGTGATCATGTGCTAACTATCTTTGACCTGATGTGTGTACCAAGTCATGTAGACCTTGCAGGTATAGGCATTGGAAGCAAGGACTTGTCGATAAAATAGAATGTAAGAGGTATGTTAAGCTGACCTAAGTAAGTAGACTCTATTGCCAAAGTTAGTAAATCACTTCTATCTTTCTTGTAACTTGTGTGATCATTGAGTATAGCTATA
>VDFB02265499.1:0-29964 GCA_007258455.2 Sequoia sempervirens | reverse complement strand
GATAAATAAACTATGAACACCTTTTTCCAACATATCCAAAACACACAAGCAAATCTTCAACTTGAAAGGAATGCGAAGCAAAACCAGAACACTTCAACAAACCAAAATACCTTTGCAACACCTTGTTTCCTTATTTTATCAAATTTCTCAATATCCTCAATATCTAAACCATAAACAAAAGCTTATCAAATCAACACCAGAGATTAACACCAATAACTTAACTAATGACAACATAATGCAACTAATCAAAGCAAGAATCTCTCTCAACCACTGCACAACAGTCACCAGTGACAACACAAGCTTGTTGACATCAATGACAACACCTTCATACTTGCAACGAGTATATCTTTTGGGAATATTATAAACCTGTATAAACATGGATTTATAGCATAATGACTAAGATGGCCATCCCAATTCTTATCCCTCATATAATTCTCTTAACCCATGCTAACATGAAGAAAATAGAGATCATGAATGTCCAAGTGAATCTTTGTCTCACTATATTGAAAATAGTGAGACTTCCCATCATCCATGTCATAAGCTAATTGGGTCTACTTAGGAACTTAATCACCTTAAGAAAAAAACATTATTCAAAAGTGGTAATTTTCTAATCTAAAATATAAATTATTATCCCTTAAGGGTAAGAGAGTTAATCTTAATTTTTTTTCCCCTTTATTAAATATGAGCAAGTTTTTTCTTAGATTTTTTATTGCCTAAATCCCATGCTAAGGGGAAATTTATGAAAATTTTCTCAAATTTTATGGATGTGATGTAGCACATGGTGACCTAAATATATAGGAATTTCTATATATAATGGATAATTTTAGGATTGAATATGAAGACATGTGTATGGGATTTTTGTTGAGTATCTAATTGGTTATACAAGAGTGATTGAATAGTTATCTCAAATACTATTTTTATTTTTGTGATGTCATTTTTGTAGCTTTTAGTGAGTAGTTTGTAAATGAGTTTGAAAACAATTTTCTTATCCAAAATCTTTTCAATATCCAAATGCTTGTCAATATTCAAATGCTTGAAGGAGATCTTATCTATATATTTTTTTATGAAAGATTGTAGTTCTTTTAAATATCATAAAGGAAAAGAGGCTTAAATAATTAAAATGTGTGAACTTGTTTTGTGAGGTAGTTGAATCTAGGCTGATCCTAATTCCAAAATATTTCAAGTCTACAAGTCTTGGTTGGATTTGTTGAAGAAATGAGAGATGAACCATATGTTTTAATTACCATACCTTAAGTTCTAATGTTGGTATATCATTTTCTTGGAGTAACAACACGAGAGATTTCTTATATGTGTACAAAATATGTTAATGTGGTTTCTAAATTTTTAATAAAAGGAAAATAGGAACATATTTGATGATGCTTATGTTGATGAATTTATGAATATAAATACTCAATTTAAGATGAGTGATACATAGGATACATGAATAGAAGATGAAAAGGAAAAGGCTAATAATTAGCCTAAAAGTTGTAGTAATTTTCTTTTAGTGGATTATGAGTATTACAAAAATGGGAAGGAATGCGAAGAAATATTCTCCACATGTGAGGCCCATAGATATTTGTCTACAAACATATCCTCCATCTTGAGCCTTCAAAACTCAAATTTTATGCCTAAGAGTTTCTCCATTTCTATCTTTCATGTTGTAGAGAAGGGGGATTCTCTACTCACAAGTCTCTTGCTTACCAAGAGAGTCCCAAGGAATGAACTTCCCTATACTACCTAATAAGATAAAAAGCAACAGAGCTCAAGTGATAAGGTAAAAAGGCAAGAATTCCAAACTCAGAAAGAGTTAGTCACAAAGGTTTTTTGGATAGACTAACAAGTTCTTAGCCAAAGGACGATAACGTGACACATCAACGATAGTGCGACATGTTGGTATCCCAAAGACACATTGGCATCTTATATGGATTGAAAATTGAGAATGTCACATAAAACAATAATATGATTTCTAACAATCCGATTACTAGGGACTCTTAAGAATGTAATAAAATAACATACTATAACATAGAGTAAAATAAACTAAGTGAAATATAAATGATAAAGAGAGAGAGAATAATAGAGAAAATGCTCAAAATAGAACAATCAATGAAGCCTCCAATAAATGAATATCTTCAACACTTACACACATAATATTGAGGAAAATTGTTGGGGCTGTGTTTTGGAACTTGCCTTAGTCAAGTCCTTGTTTTGATGTTCCCCTCTCCATGGACAACTAGATAGATAGATAGAGAAAGTAATAGAAAATGTAAGATAAATGAATAGAGGAGGTAAACAATTCATAGACAAGGGATGTGATAAATCCCAAGATGATCAAAGAAACAAGAAAAGTAAATAGATGTCACTTGCAAGGCTTGAGGAGCCACAGAGAGAGAGAGCCAAGAGAGTTATAGATAATGTTGTGAGAACATGAGAGAAAAGAGTGTCTCCAAAAGAGAAAGACCAAGAAGATCCAATGGATTGGAAAGATAGATTTTAAAGGTAGAATAGGAGGGAAAAGAAGCTTCCCGAGATGTTACCACTGACAAAAGTAGTTGACAAGTGGTAAAAGGCTAAAAATGATTGTTTTGAATGTTGAAATGTTATGGGATGCTAGAACAATGCGCAGAAATCCACATGACATGCTAGTGTCTAGAAAAAACACACTACAAAATGGTAGGAACAAGAAAACACAAGGTTTGATGTAAAACTGACATGCAAAGGTAGTTGCTGAAAATGTGTTCTGAGCATCCTAAGAGAGAAAAATGCTGATGCAAGAGATAAAATGAGCCTACAATACTGAAGGAGTGGACACTAAAGTGGATGCAAAAATGTAAGTGAAATTGCAAGGGGTGCAATTTTACGACATTACATTTTTCCCCCACTTTAGTGGGCTTATGAATTTACATGAATATGCATGCTAAAGGAAATCTACTAAACATAAATAACATCATGGTGGAAAAAGGATACTATAGAGGAAGAAAATATTTCTTTGAACCAAGGAAGCATGCCCCTAGGATAAAGACCTACAAAAAAAATGCATTAGACAAGAAAGATCTGCACATGAAAACAAGGTTAGAACATAAAAAGCCATTACATTACAGGGTTAGAACATATACATTTAGGAATAAAAACATGGATAACACATACACACAGGCACATAACAAACTAAAGGATTTTAGTTAGTAAAGTGAAAGAGACCTCGATGTAGAAGGTTGTCTCAGTACTACATGTCATACCCAAATTAAGAAGTAATATATAGAAGAATTCTTAAATAAAGAGAATAATGAAAGGATTGTTTTCTTCAATAGAAGAATGCATCCAAAAGATGGGGAAGCAACCAATGTTGGAGAGAAGAAGTATATACTCAGGATAAAGAAGACATAGGTCTTCGATCTGATATATACAATTGTGAGGCTATACTAGGACATGTAGAGGACATAAGTCTTCTATCCTATGTAGCTGACTGAAAATTCACCACAAACATGTTTGCTGTAGACAAACAAGTTGGGTGAAAAAGCAAAAAATAATACACACAATTTCATAAGACACCATAGGACACTATTTGACACAAGTCAACATAATAAGACAAAATTTGATCAGACCTAAGAAACAAGACACAATTTGATCATATAGATAAGCCTCTAGTTGCTACAAGCTGCGTTATAGGACATTCACAAAAAAGACAGGTCTAGTCAGGCTACCCCCAAGCTAGATGCTAGGATATAAGATGTTTGACACCGAGACATGCGACATCAAATATCAAATAAAAAACACAAAGGAATCCTTCTTAAGACATCAAGACACTGAGGAATCCCCTTTTTAGAAAGCAATCTTTAGAAAGGGGTTCTTTCAGCAATGAACCCTTCAAGACATCAAGACACCAAGGGGCCCTTTTGAAGGAACACTCCTTTTGAAAGACACAAATTTTTTCGTAAGTGATTACGTCATCAAGGAATCCTTTCGAAAGAAATTTCGTTAAGGAATCCTTTTAAAAGAATAATCCTATTTGAAAAGTGAAGTTTTCAGTAAGGGATTCTTCCATCGAGGAATCTTTTCAAAAGAATTTTCACCAAGGAATCCACTTGAAGGAATACTCCTTGTTAAAAATTGAGCAGATATGATAGCCCCCCTTTAGAATGATGTGTGCTATGTAATGGAGCACATGCCATTCTAAGGAGAAGAAGAAAGATAGATAGATGTGCATGAGATACATGTCGATATGTATTCATGGTATGTTGTCACACACACGAGGGACAACACGTAGAAACCACAACATCAAGAAAAAGAAAGGTAGAGATGATGAGATCAAGACATAGAAATGGGAGGGGGTCCTTAGGAAGGGCACACGCACATCCAAAATGAGTCACCTCAGCCCCCAACATATAGGAGAGGATAACCATGCTAGATACTATTATGTTACTACCACAAAAAGTATGGTTGCACACAATAGTGTACGACCATGAATGCAAATTTTTGGGAAAAGATATGAATGCCACATAGCAGGAAACAACACAATAGAATGGAGGTGTAGGAACCTCATGAGAATATTCTTAGAATGGATAGGATCGAGGTAGACCTTGATATCACTAGTCATGTAAAGAAAAGATAGATGCATTAGCTAACTGAAGAGTGATGGCACCATAATCATGAAGTTAAATTGTATTTTTTCCTTCAAGGCCTTGCATTCACTGGTGGAATGGCCTGATACTCAATGGTATGCACAAAATGAATGTTTTTGTTTATCATGCTTATGACACTTCTTATGTGTAGGAGGAGGAAGAGTAATTAAGTGTGCTTTGAGAAGCCTCATCAAAATATGCTCTTTCTTAGATAAATAATGAGGAGTAGGAAGAGATCCTTTCTCTTGTGGAGAAAATTTTGACTACTCACATAAAGAAGACATGAAGACAACAGATGGTGGAGGAGGGGATGAAGACAAATGAGAAGGCTTGTAACCTAAACCCTTTGCAAAAGAACGAGGTGTTGGTTCTAAATGGGCCTTAAGTAACTCCTTGTTCCATACACCCAAGACCATTTCCTTTGTGCCCATGCTTAGAAGCAATGTTAAATCCTAGACCATAACGTGATTGCAAGTCCTTCAAAGCAGGAGGATCAACAGTAAGGACATTACAATTTTTGTGCATATTATATCTCACGATGCAAACGAATAATCATCCTCAATAGCAGGTGTGAATGATATTTTCAGAATGTCTAAGTGGACCAAGTTGACTTTATATTCCCTAATGAAGGATGATGTAAAGTCTAAGGAACCCAAATCATCGCCAAGACATGCATTTGATTTAGGATCTAAGAAATAGGAGTAGGCTAAGGATTTTCTGCTTTAGGAGGATCTTCTTTAGGGACATCTATCTCAAGAGTATCCTTTGTAATAGGTACTATTGAAGTAGATATCAACACATTGGAAGATGTTGAAGGGATAAGATTTTCAAGAGTAGATGCAAATACATTCTGACTAGCAACTGCCATCTCACATAAGTGTATGACATCAAGGTCAACCTTGATTCTAATCACCTCATTATTAGCAATAAATTTTATAAAATGATGTAAAGTAGAGGTAACCACCCCCAAAGCATGAATCCGTGGTCTACCAAGAAGAAGATTATATGTAAATTACCTGACATAGCATGTACAAAGTGGGTATGATAACAAGTCCCAACCTTAAAGGAAAGATTATCATTCCTAAGGCTTATCAACTAGTATTATCAAACCCATGAATGTACAAAGAAGAATCAACATGATAAATTGAATCAATTTTAATTTTAGGCAACAAATCAATACTGCATATGTTGAGTGCCGAATCAATGTCAAAAAGAGTATCTCTAATGTTGGTATTATTAATGCTAACTATTATCATCAAAGGATATGTTTGCTTATGTAAATTTAGGGGCGGGAGTTCCTGCGGATAGAATGTAATATTCAGTGAATCCACATGAATATGAGCCAACGATGTATTAACATCCATTGGCCTAGTGGAAGAGGGCAAGAGAATCTTTTGCAAAACTTCTTGAAGCATGCCTTGGTAAATCAGAGCAGTCTGAAGCAAGTTCCAAAGTGAGATCGTGGTAGGAGTAATGCGAAGTTTCTTGACAAGATCATACTCACTCGGTTGCTTAGCTATAGGTCTAGGGGCTTGAGGAAGGCTTGGTTGAGAAGGTGGTAAAGATTTAGGTTGATCAACATTTATTTTATTCCTTCTAGTATTATAAGTATGGGGTACTGCTCTATAAGAGGGAGCTTCACTATTAAATGAAACACTATGAATAAAATGAATTCTTTTAAGAGGACTAGTCAGAGTCACATAAATGACTAGTCTCTTAGGCCTTTAAGGGGTGGAAGAGATATATATTACATTTATGGATTCATCATGACTTGTAGAAGAATTATTTGAAGAAATATTCTCAACATTGATCTGAGGGAGATCAAATGTGAGATGAGACTCCTCATTCACTAATGCATCATCTCTAGAAGAGAGTGCATTGGAATTAAGAGAAGGTAGAGCAACATTAAGAAAAGTATCAATTCAATTTCATCCTCTTTCACCAAAATACCCTTACAAGGAATTTTAAGAGAGGGATCAATGGAGAAAATAAGAAAGGAGAGAAGAACTCACTTTGACACACTTGTAAGAGAACTTCTTGAAGCTTTTTAATAAAGCTGGAAAGAGATAGAAGGAAGAAAGATAGAAAGTGCCTTTTAAAATAGAGATATAGACAAGCTGGCCAAAGGTCGATGTATGTCACTGTTGATAACATGGAATGGTGTTTGGGGCAACACCTTGAATTTTTTTTTCTTGGAAGGGGAATATTTGATTTGTCCAGTCTTTTATTTTTTTAGGAAGGAGTGTTCATGTTGGGTTTACCAAAATGTAGAGAAGGGGGATTCACTGTTTACAAGTCTCTTGCTTACCAAGAGAGTCTTAGGGAATGAACTGCCCTAAACTACCTCAGACTACCTAATAAGATAAAAAGGAACATAACTCAAGTGACAAGGTAAAAAGGTGAGAATTCTAGAATCAAAAAGTGCTTGTCATAGAGGTTTTCTAGATATACTAATGAGTTCTCGGCCAAAGGACAACAATGTGACACACGGATGGCAACGCAACATGTTGACATCCTAGAGGTGCGTTGACACCTTGTACGGACTGAAAAATGAGAATGTCATGTATAAAAAAAATATGACTACTAACAATTCGATTACTAGCGACTCTTAAGAATGTAAGAAAATAACAAACTATAATAGAGAGTAAAATAAAGTAAACTAAGTGAAATATAAATGATAAAGTGAGAGAATAAGAGATAGAAAATTCTCACAATAGACCAAGCAATGAAGCTTCCAACAAATGAATATCTTTGATACTTACACACATAAGATCAAGGAAAATTGTTGGGGCTATGTTTTGGAACTTTCTGAGCAACCAAGTCCCTATTTCGGTGTTCCCACCTCCATGAAAAACCAAATAGATAGATAGAGAAAGTAATAGAAAAAAAGATAAATGAATAAACGAGATAAACAATGCATAGACAAGGGATGTGACAAATCCCAAGATGATCAAAGACACAAGACAAGTAAATAGATATCACTTGCAAGGCTTAAGGAAGCTAGAGAGAGAGATGTGAGAGCCAAGAGAGTTATAGATAATGTTGTGAGAACATGAGAGTGCTGTAACAAGCAAGAGAGTTGTGCAAGCTTGAGAGAGTGAGAGAGAGAGAGAAAAGAGTGTCTCTAAGAGAGAAAGACCAAGAAGACCCAATGGATTGGACAGATAGATTTTAAAGAGAGAATAGGAGGGAAAAGAAGCCTCTCAAGCCATTACCACCAACAAAAGTAGCTGACAAGTGGAAAAAAGCTAAAAAATGACTGTTTAAATGTTGGAATGTCATGGGATGCTAGCACGACATGCATACATCTGCATGATGCACTAGTGTCTAGACAAATCATGTTACAAAATGGTGGGAACGAGAAAACATAAGAATTGATGCAAAATTGATGTGCAGAGGTAGATGCAAAACATAAGATTCGATGTAAAGCTGATGTGCAAAGGTAGCTGCTGAAAAGGGGTCTTGAGCATCCTAAGAGAGGAAAAGGTTAATGCAAGGGCTAAAATGAGCCTACACAAATATTAAGGGAGTGGACACTAAAGTGGATGCAAAAATGTTTAAGTGAAATTGTAAGGGGTACAATTTTACGACATTACAAATGTTTCTTGCATTCTTTTAGGAGAAAAGATCTTTGTTTATGTAAGATCTCACTCAATCCAAGATTAGTACAAAAAACACTTGTTCCTAACACATAAAATAGGAGGTGATCAAACTTTTATACCAAATGAAAGAAAGTAGAGGTGTAGTATATTCTTCCTACACTAATATATGAGAGGAGGTATGTTCAAAAGTTAAATTAATCATATAAATAGAAAAAAATAAATATGAAATAAATATGCCATAAAATAATGACTTAAATTGGTAAAATATTTTTAGGATTGAAAAAACCTACACTCTAAATCAGCTGAATGCATTATTGGTAATAAAAGTTTATAATACACTTTCAAATTCTAAATATTTATAAGAGTATCATCGACCCAAGATCTAGAGTAATTCTCATAAAATAATGCAACTTACGAAACATTATCAAAACCTCCATCTCGAGCACCCAATAAATAAGAGATGCAATGCATGAAACCATGAAATGGTAATTTGGAAAACATGAGCTAAAACTACTTGAAATATGGTTCCCAAATCCCTAGTTAAAAATCTAGTACCCAAACCCAAGATTAGTCCACATGCTAAAAATAGCATATTCCTTCCACCTACCACAAGCTCATCATAGTTCACTCACCAACTTGGGCACTCCATTTTGACTTTATTATCTCCCTTTAAAGATTCCTTATGACATTTCATTAAACACATCATAAGATGATCAACAATTGTAACTCCCTCTTGCATCTCTTTTATGCGTCATAGATGTTTTTACATTTTCAATATGAGATGTCCATTGTGGGGGGCCTAAATTTATGAGGCCATAAATTTTAATCCAAGGGACCTTTTATGCTCCCTTTTTGTTAAATTATAGAGCTCAAATAGATTTAGGTATTGAGAATCTCTAAAAGTGATGTTGAATAATATTGAATATTTATTCTAGCAAAAAAGTGACCTTTATAGCCCCAAAATTCCCCTTTTTAAAAAAAAATTATAGCCTAAAAGTGCACTTTTTACATTCTTAAAATTTGGAGCAAGGTTGGGACAATTTTTCAAAAAAATTAGATAAACATAAATAAAAATATTTTGTTGATTTTTGTAGTCAATAGATAGTTGTCTACAATTTTGATCATAACATTTGAACCATAATTTAGATTACTTATTTCTTATATATATTAACAAAAAAATGAAAATTGAATTCGGTTGTACTGATAATTTGATGGTTTGGTTTTGAGCATGATGGATTCAATCTATAGTTTTATAAATTTGATTATTGATGTACTAATCTAAAGTAATAAATCATAGACTTCCAAAACTTGTTCGCACTAATTTCTAATGTTTGATAAGTTTGTAAAGACTACAACAATTAAAAACACCTTAGAGGAATTCATTGGATCATTAGGATTAAGCTGCAGTAGATTAGATCCTTGGATTGATCTACTTTATGGATTTGAGTTCAAAGATTCAAAGGTAATATACATGAACATGTAGGTAGCCTATATATAGATGATATAAATTGTAATTCTTTTTTACTTAGGAAAAATGAAGTATGTTTTAATTATTTCTCCATATTTGATCATATGAATTAATTACACAATAAATATCTTTAAATATCAAAAATAACAAAATTTCACACAAATATATATTAAATTGATTTATAATAACTAGTAGAAACTATAATTACTTTATAATTTAAATTAAAATAAAAAATAATATTCAATAGTAGAAAAATGAAAATCTCAAAATAGAGAATTGAAAATAAATCGAAACAAAAACTAAATTTTAAAAAATAAAATAAAAATGTCAATATATAATTATATATATAAATACGTTCAAAACTAAATGAAAAAACAAATTTCATAGCTACAAAATGAATGAGTGGACTTTCTTTCGGAAACTTCTATAAGTCTTAAAATACACATTTAATCATATTTATTAATTAAAAATAAAAAGAAATCATTTTATTCTAATTTTCAATTAAACAATAAATTAATCATATTTATTAATTAAAAATAAAAAAATCATTTTATTCTAATTTTCAATTAAACAATAAATTAATTATGATCACATGTACACTGTAGGGGCTATCCATTCTTTTTGCCTCTCTTTTTACTCTTCGACTCATCGGAAAGTGCGAGGGAAATGGTAAGAAGTTTCGCATATTGCCAACAATGTGTATAGGTAGATTGTCTGAATGAAATATTCCAATTTTATGACTAAAACAAGTACGGATCTACACGTCCTCCTATGTATCTACTATTGTCTGTAACGTGGGGCTCCCGTCTGGTTGACTCAGTGCGGTTAACACCGACCCATCCTGCCATCGGAGGAAATGAGTTAACATTTGATATATAAATTAATGAAGCGATTCCAGTGTTCGATTATGCAGCTTAGGTTACCATAAGAGTGTAGGCATGGCCAACAGAGCCAATTCTGGGTGTGAAGTTGTGGTGCAGATTGCGTTGGGTGCTCTTTTGTTTTGTGTGGCTTCACTGGGAGAAATGGATCGTCCATCAATAAATATAGGTGCTATAATGGCGTTGGACACAATTAACGGAAAAATAGCGAGGACTGCTATTGAAATGGCAGTTGAAGACGTAAACAGAAACACCAGCGTTCTGAATGACGTGTTCCTCAACATTGATATCCGAGACTCCACACAAGATGCACTTACAGGCGCTTCTGCAGGTAACAACACCTCCTCTACCCACCATAATCATATCTTTGAAGGAATATATCTGTTTAGTATTGCTCTCTTTTTCTGTTCAGTTTTTTGGAATAAAACAAAATACTAATGGGTTGCCTTGTAATGAATATTGCAGCGCTGGAACTGATAAGAAAAGGATGTCTAAGCATAGTCGGCCCACAGACATCCGTGGTGGCTGAGTTCGTTGGGTATTTGGGCGTTGCAGCGCATGTTCCAATTGTGACATTTGGTGCAACGAATCCCTCTCTCTCCATGCATCGATACCCTTACTTCATTCGTATGGCACCCAGTGATAAAATGCAAATGGGGGCAATAGCAAAGCTGATAGAGAATTATAAATGGAGGGATGTGGCGCTTGTATATGTAGATGACGATATGGGAACAGGGGCCATCCCCTCCTTAAACGATGCCTTGAGAGATGTGGGGGAAAAACTTGTATTCAAAGCTCCAGTGCCTCCCCAGGCCAATGTCTCTTCAATGCGAAGGCTTCTGGAGGATGAGCTGATGGGGCTGGAGTCTCGTGTATTCATTGTGCATATGCATGCAAATTTGGCTCTAATTCTGTTTTCCGAGGCGTACAAATTAGGAATGATAAGCAGTGATTATGTATGGATTATTACCGACGGATTTGCTAGCCTGTTGAATTCCATCAACGCTACTTCTCTCCTCTCTATGAATGGTGTATTGGGGGTCAAAAGAAAACTCACACAAACCGAGCAGCCAAGGCTGGATAAATTTGCTAAAAGATGGAAGCAGCGGTTTAGATCCCAGAATCCTACAATGCCAAATCTGGAATTAAATTCCCGCGCGCTTGTTGCATATGATATAGTGTGGGCAATTGCTATTGCAATCGATCATCTCCCGCGTAAGGATTTACTTAATCGTAGTTTCTCAGAGGCCTCTAACAGCACCAAGTTTTTGAATTTCAAGGTTTTTGACGGTGGAGAGCAATTGCTTAATCAGATTCTAGAGACAAATTTTCTCGGCCTGAGCGGCCCTGTTCGAATAAGTCATGAAAGTGGAGAACCTTTGGAGAGCTCATATGATATTATCAATGTTGTTGGCAATCGTTGTAAGGTAATTGGGTCGTGGACAGAAAAGGGCCTGAATATTGCTTCGAAACAAGTAGTTAATTGGGGCGGTGGATCAACAAAGAGGCCACGTGGATGGGTGAAACCTGCGAGAGGCAAGAAACTGAAAATAGCGGTGCCTTGGCAGCAAGAGTTTACAAAATTCGTTGACGTAAAACCAGTTGGTGCCAAGGCAGGTGCACAAAACCAGACTTATGATATTACAGGCTTCTGTATTGATGTGTTCAAATCGGTGGTCGAAAAATTGGAGTATGAATTGCCCTACGAATTGACACCTTATGGAACTGGCAATGTCACTGCGGGCTACTATGATGACCTCGTCTACCAGGTCTATCTCCAGGTCAGTTCACTTCTCTTCCTTTCTACATTGTAAATCTATATTTCCAACTGACTGACTGAAATAAAACGTGAAAATCCGAGCAGAAATTCGATGCCGTTGTGGGAGATGTAACGGTGCTTGCAAATCGGAGCAAGTATGTGGATTTCACACAACCGTATACGGAGTCGGGACTGATAATGATGGTAGCAATTTCAGATAACCTATCAAGTGACCCCTGGGCCTTCCTGCGCCCCTTTCCCCCTGCCATGTGGATAACTATTGTTGCATTTTTCATATTCACGGGAGCTGTGGTTTGGTTTCTGGAGCACAGACAAAACAGGCAATTTAGAGGGAAGCCTCGGGAACAACTCTTGACACTCATCTGGTACTTCTCCTGCTCACTCTTCTCTTGTCTCTATGGTATTATTCAGATCAAGAGTTCGTATAATAGTTATATATCGATTTAGAGCGTTTTATTGATGGTAAAGCTTAAAAAACCAGTCTGCACCTTATAGCGAATGAGTTCACTGTTATGTAGAGGGAGAATGCACGAAAACGTTTGGGGTTGTTTGTTCTGAACCTAAATATATTCTATGGATTTGGAGAAGTTAGATGTCGGTGATTTAAAATAAAATTATTTTAACATGTATAATGTGTATTGAATTAGATAATATTTTTTAAATAAAATTTAGCATTAGGCAAATTCATGGTCAGCAATTGACCGCCGGAAAATTCACCATCAACAATTCACCACCGGAAAATTCACCACTATCTCAAGGAAAATTCACCACCAGCAATTCACCACCACAGAAAATTAATCACAAACTTTTAATGCGATGAATTGCTGACGATGAATTTTCCTGACGATGAATTTTCCTAGAGACATAAAATTAATAAATTTTTATTCTGTATGTGATAGTTAAGCCTCACCAAATATTAAATATTTATTTACAAATTTATAATTGTCGATTTCCTTACAATACGAAACTGTCAGATTTTTCTGATTCAGTTACTTCTATAATATGCAGGTTTTCCTTTTCCACACTCTTCTCGACTCAAAGTAACAAGATTCTATCCCTTCTCGTTATATTACACATAGCCAAACTCTTGTGCAATCTACATCGCTTCAAAATCTAAAATTAATTTTGTGGATTGCGCAGGGGAGAGGATTGTAAGTGGTCTGGGTAGAGCAGTGGTCATAATTTGGCTTTTTGTAGTTTTTGTGTTGGTGTCTACTTACACCGCCAGCCTGTCGTCCATGCTTACAGTCAAACAAATCGTACCAAATGTTGAGAGCCTTGAGTCTCTAATCACCCAAAATTTGCCAATCGGGTATCACCAGGGATCTTTCATAGACAATTATTTGGAACAGCAGCTTGGAGTGAATACAAGCGTGCTTCGCCCATATTCATCTGTAGAACAGTACGCCGATGCACTGAAGAAGGGACCCAATAACGGAGGGGTAGCTGCCATATTTGATGAGCAAACTATTGCTCAAAATCTATTTCGGTCAATAGGATGCAACGACTATGCGAAACTTGGTCCCACGTACAGCACCGGAGGCTTCGCATTCGTAAGTCTATAAACTTGCCCGTAATCACAAACTCGTTTAATTCACAAATCGTACGATTGATTCAAATTGTATGTGCAGGTGTTTCCAAAGGGGTCTCCACTGGTTTCAGACATTTCCAAGGCTATCTTAAATCTTTCCGAAAGCACAGAGATGCATGGAATTCGGAAGAGGTGGTTCAATTCAAGTGAAAGCAAATGCAACGTGGAGTCTAGTGGAGTGGAATCAAACAAATTGAGCCTCAAAAACTTTTGGGGATTATTTCTGGTTACAGGATGTGTATCATTTCTCACCCTTGTCTACTATTTGTGTCGGCTCCTTTACCGATTTATGCACGGAAATGAGAATTCATCTCATGTTGAGTCCATCTCCACCCGATTGCGAACGTTTGCCAGTTATGCAGACAAGAAGGACATCCCGCCACCAAAAAGAAAGAGACACAAGACCGCCATTTTGCCATATGTAACCGCCACTTCCAGTTCCCCTGAAATCCCTGTTTCAGTAGGACAGATATGACCTGCAGTGCAGGATTCTGTAATTTATCTAGTAGAACTATGCTGGTTTTCTAAATATATGTGGATTAATTCCGTCTTCATGGTTCAGCTTAAATGATCACATCCTTGGGAAACTATCTCAATAAACGGGTTGCATATGCATGTTGATCAATCGTCTTGACCAT
Organism: Sequoia sempervirens; assembly: GCA_007258455.2. Lineage (NCBI taxonomy): Eukaryota > Viridiplantae > Streptophyta > Pinopsida > Cupressales > Cupressaceae > Sequoia > Sequoia sempervirens. The sequence goes on along the minus strand of VDFB02265499.1, from coordinate 15,388 downwards.
AAACAGTGGATTGGTGGTCAAACTAAAATGATGAAAAATCCACTGCACAAACGTGTACAACTACAGTTGTAATTGTTTGGTATTGTTCTACGATAATTGCGGTACTGATATAGTAAGTACTCTTCACATAAAAGTAAACATTCTTATGAACAACTAAATCTAATTTTAGTTTACAAAACTTCCTAAATTTGTTCTGTAATAGTATATAAGAAAATTGGTTTTCTAAATCGATAGATATGAACGCAACATTTATTCGTCGTTACGAAAAATCTACCGACAAATTTGTCTTCTTCGGGGAAATATTTTGCAATTGTCAAAATTAAACAACTTCTAGGCGGGTATCCTCGGAAAATTGTATTCCTTTGAATATAGGAATATGCGTTTAGAATTCAAGGACAATGCTGAGACCGTACTCCTCCCAAATTGCTGCCTTAGGGTTCTCTCTCCTTATCATAAAGTCGCAACAATAATGATTTGTTTGTATTATTAGGGGAGAGGACCCACTAGTTGTGCACCCTAATTTCACGCGATAAGTTTCAAGTTAAAATGGTCAAGCAATTAAATATATATTCATTTAATTTTTAAAATTTTAATACAAAGTTATATATGATATGGTCAATTATCTAAACAATTTAAGTATATATAAGATAAACAATTTTTAAATAAACCATCAAATATGTATATGTTAAAAGTTAAATTATAGAATAATTATACATATAATATTATTAATTATTTAATCAATTCAAAGAGAATAAAAAGTGAATGATGCATACAAATATCTAAAAGTATGTAGGTTAATCAAGGTATTGAAGTATTAAAACTAACATTTTGCATTTCATATTGTGTTCTAAAAGGTCATTTAAATTGTAAATTGTTTATTGTGTTAGACTGGTAAAATTATATCAAAACTTAAGTTAGCGATCCTTTGTTTTTAGTCATTTTGTATCTACACATTTGATTAGAAATTAATTACACATGGAGTTGAAATACATATATTATACTATTGTAATGGCATAACATATGTGTCAATAATTATTGTGGTGTATTGTTTAAAACGTAATTCCCGAGGCTTGCAATAGCTAATTACAACAATATACAAATACATGAGTTCCATCACATGGAAAATGTTATGTCAACATGACATAATTGATCTTTTGAATTTAATTTTTTATATCAAATATCCAATTATTATGTGAATATGTGTATTGATTTACCTTCGCCATTTCCTTCAGTATTAATAAAAATGAAAGGTATTAGGATTATGGATGATTTGACACCTAAATCAAATATTGATAAAAAAATGTTTTGACACATTAAACTATAGTCATCTTGTTTTAAGTCAAAAAATGCTCCACTATTGATTAGAAATTTATAATCTTGATGTAGATACCTCTAGTCTCAATTTCTACAAGTGAACTCTCTTTATTTATTTATTTAAATCTTCATTTTCCTTTCTAAGTGATCCCACAATACTGGTTTACAATTTTTGGCCAAATTGGACACTGAACTATTTTTTCTAACTAAATCTTCACTTTTAGACACCTATAGCGGCTAAACCGTGAGGAATTTGAAGATGATGCAAACTAGTGATTTGTGACATTTTGTCTGTAGATTCTAAATATATTTTTTTCAAAATTTTTGGAATTAGATTGCACTTCTTTTTCCATTTATTTCAAAAACTATTTTTTTTCAGTAAACACCATTTTTAAGAAGTGACACTCACCGTATAACACATAATTTTTTTCTATGAAGGATAAAATTCTATTTTTTTCGAATTTAGATTTGTAACTATGATATATAGTGCTTTCAATTGGTTTCATAGTGTTTTATTGAATATTTTTCATTAATCAAGTTTTGAAGTCAAACCAATTACAATTCAAACATAGGCAGACCGTATAACACATAACTTTTTTTTTTTTTGGTTGGATCAAGGACTTCAATATCTGGTGCACTCATATTTTCAATTTTTTTTGATAATCTTCTATTTTTCCACATGTAGAACAAAGAGCTTGATTTTTAGTGAAAAACCTACATTCACAAGAAATAAAAAAAATATAATAATCAAATTAAATTTAATTAAAATTATACTTTTTTGGAAGCTTACAATAAGGACTACATACTTACAAAAAATAAATTTTAAATGAATTAATTTGATCCCCCAAAAGGTAAATCAAAAGTGGTTTTTTATCAACATTTTGATAGGTGTAAATGAGACTTCGTTATAGGTATGGTTTAAAACTAACGGGGTTCTATCCAAGGGGGCTTGGTCTAAGGTGGTTTGATCAAACCTTCTTCAATTGGAATCCTTTAAATGAAACTTTTCAAGGCTTAAATCATTATATTTTCTAAAAATATATGATTTAAGCAAAAATCAGGATCTCCCAGAAAGTGTAAACCAATATTGTGGCAACACCCTTCTAGTTCCTATAGGAATGTAGGCATAAGATCTCTTTTAGGATTAGGGGCCACTCTAATTATTTTGGGGTTACATTAAAATATTTATTTTAATTACCTAGAACATAATGTACCACCTTACCAAGTTAGGAATTTTAATTTTTGGTTGTCAAGCAACTTAGTTAGCAGAAACTTTAAAAATTTCTATGAGAAAGGTTAATCTAATCAAATATGAGTAAAAAATATTTTATTTTAAGTACATCAATTTCAAGGCTACTCTAGAAGGAGCTATAGCTTATGACTATAAATAACATAATTAGTATACATAAATGAGCTCCATATACTATTCTATTTATAATAACTATTATAATTAGAAATTTAATTTAAAGAGTAGGGGTAAGAATATGTTAGTAAAATAACATCCATAGACCAAAGATCGATACTTATGCTCTTTAAAGTGTAGTTTATATGTTTGTGTGAAGAAGTAAGAGACATATATGAACCAACTCGGTGAATTATAGTAAAAAAATAGAATTATATAAGTAAATAAAAAAAATAGATACACTTATCACACTCATATGCAAACCAATACACACCCTCATATATTCATTCTAGAAGCTTGTAGTATATTTACACCATTATGAAATCCTTTGTATACACTGTATCTCTATCTCACTTGTATTCCTCACTCATACTTTCTTTTCTCCCATATATGTATCTATAGTGTAGGAAAAAGTATCCCATTTTTACACTTAATTTGAGAATAATTAATAATAAAATGAACTAAATGATACCTTAATTTAGTGTTGTAATATGTATTTTATAATGTATTTTATATATTCACATTAAGTTTAGGTCCCTATTAAATAAATTGGACTTAATTGTGCCTTAATGTGGTGTTGTAAGGTGTATCTTTACACTTTCACACTCATCGAGGGCTTTATTAATTAATTGAGGTTGATTTTCCTTAATTGACCCCTTTAATTCAAATCCAAGCCTAATTAATTACAATTTTCGAAGAGGAAAACCCAACATTCATTTTAATGCCATAACATAACATTTATCATTGGATAATGTGTGTCCTAGGTAAGTGACCTAGGACCCATTCACCCAAGGGAAAATACAGGTCCTCACATAGGTCTAGGACCTAAATTTTTATTATGTTTTTGGCGGTATTACAATGATTTCAAATGCATATTCACATGTCGGCTTGTGTTATTTGAATTTTGAGAATTTATGTTAGCATACCTATAAATAAGAGATCATTTCACTAAGTTTCATCTAACAATATTTTCAATCTAAGCAATTTTTATGAGAAGAAAGTTTATGATATCAAGAGAATTTCAAGAGAATTTTAAGGTATTCAAGAGAAGATTTATAGAAGAATTATTGCAGCAATCAAGATCCATTATCACGTCAAAGTCTTCTTGCATCATGCATGTTATTTGAGCTAATATGTTGATGTAGTGTTCAAGATCCATTCAAGCATTCAAAGGCATAATTTCAAATCAAGATTCAAGTGTCAAGATCCACATCCATTAAATCCATTTCATGCTAGTTGCAAATCTACATTCCAAGGTTCAAACAAGGGTTTAGTGAGTTGTGACATAGGCTTGTTCATTCATCATTCCTTTCATGCTATTTCATTTCATCTCAAGGTTTAATTACCAAAACGGGGTTTGAACAAGACAAACACCCATTCACCATCAACAAAACATTTTTCCCTCTTGATTTGTGTTTGAAGATTTTAGGCGGAAGATCTCTTGAAGAGCAAAATTGCAAAGTTGTCAAAGTTGCATTTGTTGTCATCATTGTTGCAATTTCATGGAAAATCACCTATAGGATTTATTTCTGACCATCCGATTGTGAAAATTGAGGATCTGGGAGTGCAGACAGAGGAGAAGAGAACCCAAAAACCATTTTTACAAATCCCTAGCCAAAACCCATTTGTGATTGGGTGAATGAGTCCTCGGTTAGATTTGAAAAAGCACTTTTGGTGACTAGTACACATCATTTTCCCTTTCTCAGATTTGCATTTGTTTTCTAGTTCTAGCATGATTGAGCTTAATCTATTAGATGCACTTTGTATATTGAATTTTGGAGTTAGTTTTCTATTTTTAATCTTTCTCCCCAAAGTGTTGTTTATTAAGGACCCTCATCCTTGCAAAAAAAGGAAATCAATAGATTCACACCTTGACTTGACTCACCTTTTGGTTGACAGTCCTTTCATTGTGTGGATATCATTTCCTAGTGAAATAAAGGAGAATAGATCTATCTACTATCATTTTGGTGAACCCCCTTTTGCTTTCAATCAAACCGCCAAACCCTATTTTTTGTTGTTTCATTTTGGTGAACAGGAGTTTTGAACATTCAAATTTCTGATTTGGAGTGCATTTAAACCCTAGATCTACAATTTTCATTAGTTTACATTGCATTGCACTACTTTGCATCTCATTTGGGGTTGTCAAAATTGGATTAGTTTACTTGCATATAGGGGTTTAAATTTGCATTTTTGCATTGTTTAAATATGAAAAATTCAAAAAAAATTGCATGCATATTACATTTATTTTGCATAGTGTTTGCATAAATTAGTGTACTTTTCATCATTCATATTCAAAATTAGAGTCAAAATTGCATTTCAAAAAGTGTCAGATTTTTCATCATTTGTCCTTCATTTCACTTGCATTTAAACATAAAATTAAGGAAAATTTTGTTAGAGCAGTTACAGTGTGAAATTGGGCATAGAAAACACATAAAACAACTCAAAAATTGCATTTTTTTCGCTTTTTTAAAACCTTGACCTGGGATCCGTTCGCCTAGAAAATGAGAGTCTGTACAAACATTTTAGGCAATTTTTTTGGGTGCTTTTTAGTTTATGGTTTGCATTCCTATTGTTGCTTCCAGTTTCGAGAATAGATTTTCTAAAACAATCTATTTGTGCATTCAAAGTATTGATCATTTAGATAGATTTTGCAACATTGTGAAAAACATTTCTTGCATATTTCAGTTTGAGATTTTTTTACTTTTCTTTCATTTTCACCATCATTGCATTATTAGGTAGATTAGTTTACATTTTGCATTCATTAGAAAACATAAACAAAAATAAAAAACATCAAACAAAATAAACAAAAGATAAATGGTTAACCTTGGAGAATGCATATCATTCAAACCCTTTAGTTGTCATGACTTTGACATATTAGATGAAGCCCTTGATGACTTTATCTCACCTAGATCATCCACTAAAGCTTTGGTATAAGAGGATGCACACATAGACAATCATGACAATCATAGTTGCTCTTCTCCCAATACCTCTCTTACTTGTGACGAAGGTTTCTTGGTGATAGAAGACCCAATTATTGAGCATCATGAGAATTTTGTTTGTCTCTCTTCTAATGCTACATTTTTCTCAACACACACTAAGATGGATGGAAAAGATGAAGATGTTAAGTTCACATTAGATCCCACCTCACTAGAAGGTCATCTAGGTAACTCAATTGAGGTTATGAACACATAAATTGGATCTCTTTTAATTAGTAAGTCTCCTAAGTCATGCCTCCCATAATAGAATCACCTAAAAACCAACCATCAACTTGTTGACTTACTAGTAACAATGTTTTGCAGCAACCGAGTTACAATACCATTTCAAACACATATAATACATGTGGAACCATATGCAACATCAAACCATTCCCACTTCATTACCATTGCCTCAATTTTTTTTTCCCAGTATGAGCCTCGTTTTCTTTTACATGGTGGAAAGGAGTATGCTTTCATTGAAGAACTTAAACATACTCCTGCTAAGATATCCTTATGGGATCTTGTTCAAACATCACCTACATACAATCAAATACTCCAAGAACTTTTGAAAATAAAGAAGAATACTATCCAATATTCTATGAAATTGAATGATGTAGTATCTTCCTTTGATTGTATGCAAGTGGAAAAGTAAAAAATCACATTCCCTAAACATGAATTACCCTTGCTTGAGATACAAAATAAAAATGAAGCTTTAATGATAAAGGAAATCATCAATGAAACTGTAGATAGGCGCACTCTCATAGACAATGGAGCACGTCTTAATGTTTGTAGCATTGACATCCTAGATAAAATTGGTGTGGACAAGATGCTTTTTCAACTTAATGATGTTAATATTTGTGGCTTTGACAATGTTAATAGGCAACCATTAGGAATGATCACATTACCTATTGAGATTGGACCTATAGTATTTCCTACCCCTATCCATATCATGCTAAGACCTCTTTCATATATCCTTATCTAAGGGAGACCATGGATTCATGCTATGAAAGGAGTCCCATCTACTCTTCACCATGAGAAGAAGTTGGAATATAACAACAAGATATACACGATTGAAGTAGATGAACAAAGTTATAAGTCACAAACTGAACAGGATAATAACACTTTCAACTCCCCTAATACTTTCATTCCAACCTCAAAATTAGAACCTATACAAGTTGATGATAATCCTAATTGTCTTTCACCTACAATAAAACTCTTCAATGATGATTAGAGGTTATTATATTTTACACCTCATTTCAACGAAGAGTCCAAAATCTCACCCTCAAAGTCTAAAGAGTCATATAAAATGATTCATTTTTAGACACATGCTTTAGTGATGATTGGAGTTCATTATATTTTACGTGCTCTTTTATGGGAGAGTGAAAAATATCACAATCTTAACCAAAACACCCTTGTGTTTCATTTGCTGAACTTGGTTCTACATCAACAACATCACCCCATGGTGGTGATGGGGGCTCTTTAACTCCCATCCCTCATGAGAGGAAGATGCATAAATTTAAGAAACCTAAAAAGGATTTGTGCTCTTGTGAAGAAGGCAACCCTTCTTAGAAGCATAAAACCTCCTCATTTGAGTTGGAAGAATATTATGGTCTTGGATAGAAAATCCTTTCTAAACATGGATACAATGAAAACATAGAGAAAAATGATAGAGAACAAGTGAAGTCTATACTACACCTTTTCAAGAAAGATCTAGGTTTACCACCTTTATCTCCATTTTCATCTAAGGCCTTATCATATATTGTGAGTATGGAATATTGTGCTAAGAAAGAAATATCCCCTAATATTGATCAAGAGAGTATCTTGTCGAGACTCCTCCAAGAACATGAAATAAATTTTACAACAAGAGTTTATTTTGTGCATATATCATAGAGTTCATGGTCATTCTTCTAATGAATGTAAGGCTTTAAATGATAAAATTAAACATCTTAAAGATTGTGGTGCACTTCCTTATGTTGAAGCACCTTGTTCTAATTGATACTAATTTTCATCCCATCATGTTGCTCATCACTTACCTCAGATCATCCTTGTCTTGCACTAAGTAGGGGCAAGGGGTTAGGTAGCCTTGTCCTAGTATGCCACTTGTATTTGTCCCTTTAGCTAGTTACCCGCCTTCCGCATATACTGAACAAGATTGGGATGCAAATGACCTGCTATAGGTTGACTCACATGTGCCATACTATTATTTTGCTTTGTTTTCTTTTGCATGTTTCTTTGTATGAATGCATGTGTGTAATGTGATCTTCCCTGTACTGTTCTATTTGATGTATCTCACTCTTTATGTCCTCTATTTGTACTCGCATTCTTCTATATGTCATAAAAATTTATCTTTTCTTTTGTCTTGTGTTTTCCTTTTGGGGATGATGCAAGACATTAAGAAATTTAGGTCTCTTCCATGTTGACTTGAAATATTTTTCTTTTTTTTCACTCTCTATGTGTCATTCTTCTTGTTCTATGAGTATTTGGGGAATGATTATGTTTCGAAGCTCTATAATTACATTGTAGCAAAGATATACTGACCCCAAATCTGTAGATCCCTTACGTATTTTTGGGGGAAACCCCTTCATGATGTAGTTTCATTCAGGAACATATGACTTGGAATAGGGCTTCCCAAATAAGCTCTCATGTCTTTTTTATGGTTAGCATTGAATATTTGCTACTTTAAAGCTGATTGCTTGTAGCAATGGTGTTAGAAATCACTTTAAAGTGGGTATACATTGACACTTATGTTTCAATGTGCGATTTTTTCTATTCTTGTGATGCGTCCTTTTCTTGGTGGCATCATTGGGTTTGATGTCCTCTGAGAGCATGATATTTTTGTGTACAACTTCCCTCTTAGTGGTGATGCTACATGTTGCATTCACGAAGTTGTGATTATCTTATTCTAGACTTGTCCTCTCTTGAAAACATTAAGCACAATGATCCCTAAGAAGAGACCTTACATGAACTAAGTGAAGTACCTTTGAACAAACGTATATACATAAATATAATGTTCATAAGTGTTTAGCATAATATAACTTCAAGGTCACCAAGCATAACACACCTTGCTTGCTAGTAGAGCCTTTCCCATGTTCATGAGTGCTTAGCATAACACAACTTGTTAGGCCTTGTGAAGCTTGAAGTTTCGTATTGTGGTGCCTTATTGAAGTTGTTAGGAGGATAAATTTGATATGGTATGGGAGCCTAATTCTCTCATTTTCCACCCATTGGGGGCTCACCTAGTGGATGACCTAAGGTTCCAATAGCTCGTGTGAGTGTATGTGTTATTTTCATAGTGGATATTGAGTTTTTCTTGTGAATGTATTGGACAAACAACCTAGACTTGATACACATCGAGATGGACAAATAGTTGAAGCTTGATCCACCTCCCTCTCTTCTAGGCTTTAATGTTGTTTGGTTGAGTATCTTTGTCATTGTTGCATACATATGTGTCTTGAATGTCTAGTGTGAGTTTCACATGGGGCTATACTCTCACTAAAGTGGGGGATAAATGTAGTGTAGGAAAAATTATCCCTTTTTCACACTTAATTTGGGAATGATTAATAAGAAAATGAACTAAATGATGCCTTAATTTAGTGTTGTAATATGTATTTTACATATTCACATTAAGTTTAGGGCCTTATTAAATAAAATGAACTTAATTATGCCTTAATGTGGTGTTTTAAGGTGTATTTTTACACTTTCACACTCATCTCTAGGGATTTATTAGTTAATTGGGGTTGATTTGCCTTAATTGGCCCCTTTAATTCAAATCCAAGCCTAATTAATTACAATTTTTGAAGAGGAAAACCCAACATTCATTAATTCCATAGCATAAAGTTTATCATTGGAGAATGTGTGTCCTAGGTAAGTGACCTAGGACCCATTCACCCAAGGGAGAATAGGTCCTCACTTAGGCCTAGGACCTAAATTTTTATTATGTTTTTGATGGTATTTCAATGATTTCAAATTTATATTCACATGTTGACTTTTTTTATTTGAATTTTGGGAATTTATGTTAGCATACCTATAAATAAGAGGTCATTTCACTAAGTTTCATCTAACAAGATTTTCAATCTCAACAATTTTTATGAGAAGCAAGTTTATGATATCAAGAGCATTTCAAGAGCATTTCAAGGCATTCAAGATAAAATTTATAGAAAAATTATTGCAGCAATCAAGATCCATTATCATGTCAAAGTTTTCTTGCATCATGCATGTTATTTGAGCTAATATGTTGATGTAGTGTTCAAGATACATTCAAGCATTCAAAGGAATCGTTTCAAATTAAGATTCAAGTGTCAAGATCCACATCCATTGAAGCCATTTCATGTTAGTTGCAGATCTACATTCCAAGGTTCAAACAAGGGTTTGGTGAGTTGTGACATAGGCTTGTTCATTCATCATTCCTTTCATGCTATTTCATTTCATTTCAAATTTTAATTACCAAAACAAGGTTTGACCAAGGAAAACCCTCATTCATCATCAACAAAACATTTTCCCCTCTTGATTTGTGTTTGAAGATTTTAGGTGGAAGATCTCTTGAAGAGAAAAAAATTCAAAGTTGTCAAAGTTGCATTTGTTGTCAGCATTGTTGCAATTTCATAGAAACTCACCTACATGATTTATTTCCAGCCATCTGACTATGAAAATCAAGCATATGGGAGTGCAGACATAGGAGAACCCAAAAACCATTTTTATAGAGCCCTAGCGAGGATCCATTCACCATTGGGTGAATGAGTCCTCAGTTAGATTTGAAAAAGAAATTTTGGTGATTGGTACACATCATTTTCCCTTTCTCAAATTTGCATTTTTTTTGGTTCCATCAAGATTGAGCTTAATCTATTAGATGCACTTTGCAGATTGCATTTTGGAGTTAGTGTTCTATTTTCAATATTTCTCCCCAAAGTGCTATTTATTCAGGACAATAGATTCACACCTTGACTTGACTCGCCTTTTGGTTGACAATCCTTTCATTGTGTGGATCCTATTTCCTAGTGAAATAAAGGAGAATAGGTCTATCTATTATCATTTTGATGAACCCCCTTTTGCTTTCAATCAAACTGCCACCCTATTTTCCTTCGTTTCAGTATCTTATTAGATCATATATATTCTCTATGTCCCCATCTCTATATTCTCTATCTCTTGTCTATCACTATGATCCCTTCCACTTTCTTATTCTTTTCACCTTAGAGTATTTATATACATTATTACATCAATGTGCATGTGCCATTTTATATTTTTATATCCTTTATTTGTTTTACAAGTCAATTTTATGCCTTGTGTTTTAATATTTTTCTTTATCATCGTGTAACTTTCTCTTACCAACATTATCTCTTAGTTGAACCCTTTTCTTATTGACATATTGGCTATTTCCTACAATTTTCTAAATGGTATTAAAATTTCCTATTTTTAAAAATTTCTTTTCTTAATTGTATTCTTTTAGGTGCAGGGATTGTCATTGAATAGTGGTATATTGTGTACATGGTCATTGATATTTACTATCATTAATTCTACACTAAAAGAATCCATTAATTTTCTTTCCTTTCCCTAGTAGCCTACTAAATGTGCCAACCCTAACTACTTCTCTACCTCTTGACGTGCTATTAGAATTTCTCTTTGGCCACACACCTATTGATTGATTGTACCAATTTTATATTTGAACCCTTTGGCTTCAATCCATATATTTGGTTGCATCACATGAGGTAGAGGCTTACATGATTTTATTCTTAATAATATCCATCTATATCTTCAATTATTTAGTTAATGTAAGCAATCCTAAGAAAATTGGTATAGTGTATTCACATTGTTCAACATATTTTACAGGTTATTTACTTCTATTTATAGCTTAATTTTTGTTACAATAAATTTCCTCCTCATCTCCTTCAACTACTTCTCTCAATTTGGTTCATCAACTTCTATTTGATGAAATCCTTTTCTACATCTTCATTTTGAAATTATACCACAATGTCACTTATTACCTTTTTTAGTTGTTCCAATGGTAGTGTAGTATGTTATTTGTGTGCAAGTGACTATTCAACAAATTTTACAAATTATAAATGATACTTTAATATATCTTCCCCTTTTGATATTTTTAACGCATATCCTATTTAAAACTTTTATAGAGGGAAGATTTGGAGATATTCATTTGTGCACTAGAGGTGGATGGTGAGAAGAGTATTGGTGATAGAGAACTACTATTGGCTAAAATTTATTCTATTTTGCTAAAAAATTCTTTATTTTACTTACAATGTCTATTATTATGGAAACTGATGAGTGATCAACTATTATCATTTTCTCCTTATCTTATAGTGTTTCTTACTTATTTTCCTTATCTTGGACCTCTTCTATTACTTCTTCTTTTTCTATTTTTTCACGTGCCTCCTTTACTAGTTATTCCACACTTATTTTTGTTCTATCATAATCTTATATATTCGATAGCTTTACCTTCTCTTTTTATTTCATTAATTTTTATGCTTCATTAGAAATTTCAACTATTTCTTGCCATATGTTTTCCTTTTCCTCCCTTTCTTGTATTAAGAGCATATCTACTCTTTTTTTTTTTGGTTCGTAATTCTTAGTCAAAGTTGAGTGCTTTTGACTAGAGCTTTGAACTAGTGAGGCCACAAATGGGGACCTCATCTCGGCATGAATGCACAACAATGTTAGAGGGATTTAATTCTCTCCTCTTGTATGAGATCTCTAATCTCACCTTTAACCTTAGACTATTTTTTAGCATAAGATATCAACTTAGTCGAATTATAATATAATGATAATAATTTTTCCATAAAGTGTTGGGTAGATACCAAATAATACCAATACTTGAACACACATGAATATACAGGGGTCTTATCATACCATGATTACAAGATCACATACATAGTGACAATATCAAGCATACATCACACATACACATGGTGACTAGCTCATACACATCACAAGTACACTATTGATTGGCTCATACACACATCACAATATCATAATGGCTAGCTCATACACACATCACAAGTACAATGGTGCCTAGAGATCATATACATACATCACATATACACAAAGACTAGATCTAACATGCATCACATATACATAGTGACTAGCTCCAACACCATATATACATAGTGACTAGCTAACACATCCACAATGATTGACTAACACATGTCCATAATGTATCCTAGATAGAAAATAATATCGGTGCATTTCATGTTGCACTGGATGGGTCCATCCTTTCCTTCAATATTTTATGCCATTTGACAACTAGGAAGAGGATTCAATGCATCCCATACTACATCAGGGTCTGTCCTCAACCCAACAAGGACAAACTTATACCATATAAAAATTGGGAAGGGGATTCGGTGCATCCCATACTACACCATGGGTCCATCCTCCATCCTTGTGGATTCCAAATTGAATTGCCTATAGGCCATTGACAACAAGTCTATCCACCCAAGAAGAAGTATCTTAGTGATATTATCATCTATCCTCTTCACAATCTTGGGTAACATTTGGAATCAATCACCTCCATGCTAAGGTGACTACCAATGACCCTCTTGATATAATGGTTAGCTCTGGTTATCATTCCCCACACGGCAAGGTAACTATCCATGCAATCGTTATTGTATCAAATCCTGAATAGCCCCTAGAAATATACCTTTGTGAACTAGGTGAATGTTGGCTAATCCAAAAGATATAAAATAGCTCTAGAAATCCACCATTGGGATGATCTAATGAAAAAATTCTAACTATTATTGTATCATAGCTAGGGTAGCCCCTAGCAATCCACCTCTATGAACCAAGTGAATGCCAACTGATCCCTAGTAGTAGCCTATATATCAATCATTAGCATGGTCCAATGATTCACTGTCACTGTTGAAATACCCTAGAGGTTCACACTTGGGCAGGGCATACATATAACATGAATCACAATACTGATCAGGTAACCTAGATAAATATATCACAATCAATAGATTCAAGAGCCTATACATGGAGTCTTATAGATATAGAGTTGAATCACATGAACACATAAGAATCGTGCAATAGACCAACAAAAGATGGCTTGCACTCAACATGTGCATATAAAAAAATAACAACTAGAAGGTAGTCAAATCCATTCACTTTATTCCACCTACTATTCAAAAGAATATTATGTATTGAATGCAAATTATTAGTTTTCCTTAATTCATTCATAACCATATAATACCCATTTTATCCTCAACTTGAAGCTTATAGAGGTGGAAAGGTCAAACAAGTTAGGGAAAACCCCCAAACCTTGGAGTTATACCCTTAAGCCCCCCTCCTTTGGAGTTGAGGTCACAAAAGCACCCTCCACCCAAGGACCACCTACACACTCGCTTCCAAATGGATCAAAGTCACACATTCTCCTTACAAGGTCTCTCAAAGGACCTACTGTATAGGAGTGAATTTGCACCCCTTATGAAAATTCCCCTTTTACACTTCGTCACCTTAGAAAAATGAATCCGAAGGCAAAATTCCACATCAATTGGCTAATTACCTTCCACTTGGAATTTGTCTGTTGTGTCGGTAGGAGAATATTTTTTGGGGATGCCCGCACGGTGCGTAGAAATCCACGCAGTGCGTAGACATCCACGCAACACACTGACGTCCTTGAAGGATTCCTGCATCTGCAATTGGTAGAGGTGTTACACTTCCTATTGGGAATGAATTGTAACGTCCCTCTTTGACAAACCGACATGAAAATTCCTTATTTTTGCTCATTCTTCCTTCAAATTGATCCATTCTCATTCCATTTCACCCTTTAAGCATTCTAGCAATCACTTGCATTCTCAAGCATTATCGACCTTCACTTCACTCTCAAGCACTCCATTGCAGCAAAAACACTCCATCAACTCCGTAGAGCAAGTGTGGAACAAGCCATTGCAACGGGGGCTTGAGGTTTGCAACAAATCCCTTCATCGCAGTTGAGGCCATGGTGATTGTTCAAGCTCTCTTTCTCCATCATTGGATAGTGAGCTCTTGGTGGAGGTGATAATTTTTTCACTCCTCTCCTCTATGATTTGGTTGAGTATCACTTTACTGTTTTGTAGTGTTTATTGTGTTCTCTACTTTCTTTTCTCCTTTATCATACATTTCTCTATCGTTGCTATCTTGGCTGTCTGTGGAGGTGGAAACACCAAAATGGGGGTCTGACTGAGGCAAACCCCTACACAACCCCCCAACAATTTCCCCTCTTTCTTGTGTGTAGGTGGATGTGCATTTGGAGCTAGCCGCCGAATAGGCTCTTTTGTGAGATTATCTTCGTCACCTTAGCTTTAATATATTTTCTTTATCATATTCATTTGTATTTTTCCTATTTCATAGTTTTGTTTTGTTCCCCTAATAAATAACTAGCTAGGTCATCAACTTATTTTTTGTGGTTCGTATTGTGTTTTTGGTCCTCTAGTCATACAAACACAAACGTACCTAAGAGATTCTAGTGCACCGCGCTATCATCTCATAATTGTGCTTCTATCCTCAGGCAGAGAGTTACCTGAGGTATAGTGTTGAACCCAAAAACCAGCTTGCCTAGCCCCATTCTAGATTTTGGTTTTGTAGAGTGATTGAAGGACCTTATAGTCCTTATCATTCTCATCCCTCATTTCAAGACACCCCTTTAGAGTGAGGTAAGTTAGTACAACCTTCCGCTCTTGGCTCTCCATGGCCTAGGGCCTTGAACATGGTTGGTCCC